>SDWI01000050.1:72049-110629 GCA_009193005.1 Lamellibrachia luymesi | reverse complement strand
TGAATAAATTGTAGTTGGATGGATAGCTCATTCATTCAGCTTTCAGAAAATGTATACTTTTATGGGTCTGTCTCTTACTATTGTGCTGTTGTTAGACAATCCCCTATGCATGGTAACAGAAAACTGAATCATTGAAATAACTGTGGTTCCTGGGGCAAATTTTGCTGGCGATCATGTGGGTCTGAAAGGGTTAAAACAAATCTTATTAACTACTGAACTAAACGCTACCCAATTTTGCCACACCCTAGCGGATACATTTTGCAACAACATCAGCGCGTTACATGCATGGGTTGCCCTTTTGGAAATATTGATTTTTATCGGTTTTGTTCATGCCATCTCGAAAATTTTTATTTCTATATTTTTCATGACAAAATATGGTGTAACCTGAAAAATAACCGTCAGATAATTTTTTCAGTGGTGCAAAACTAACACACACAGCTACATTTTCTTCCCTGGGTTGCATAGGGTTATAGCATGGGATCTTGCATAGGGTTATAGCATGGGATCATTGTCAAATGTCAGTCGCAACTTTCAGTTTTAAAAAATTTATGATTTTGTCTTGTTAAATTGTGATCAAATGTCAACATTTTATTAATATATCCTATTTCTATGTATACATGCATGTGGAGAAATTACTACTCTTCAAAATGAACACAACTTGTAATTGTCAATCTTGAACAGTTTTTTCTACAGATTTCTGAACACAAGGAGGTAAAATCGCTAGAAATTTGCCATAAATCCTGGGAACAGGGGAACATGTTTTCATAATATGCTGGGGCCTAATGGGTTAAAGGGAAACAAGTCATGGTTTTGGGCCCATGCACCTATCAGAGTTACTAAAATATATCCATTTGCAATTACAATTAAGAATATCACATCAGTGGTTTACTAGAAAAACCTTGTTGAACACATATCATCTTAATTTCATGGGCCATGCCATACTATTAGATAAAAATCTACCAAAATTTGATCGCCAAATAAAAATATATTTGTATACGCCTATTCCTGTTTGCCAATATCATGTGGTTATGCTGTTTGCACCAAAACCCAACTCGTTTGTTTGAGACTTTGTGTTGGTTCTGTGTATGCCAGCCTCCCTCAATAGTCTAGGTTACCCGATTTTCATAGAACTGCACATGCGCTTATCGGTCGTGCCGGTTAACATGTCAGCACTCAGTCAACTGAAGAAATGACCGGAATCTCCCATTCTTATAGCACATTCTGAGTAAACAACTGGCATGATATTCCTGATTTTAGTTGCACGTGATTAGTTTTTATTATCTCTTTTAGGTGCATAGTCCCAAAACCATGACTTTTGTTTCGCTTTAATATTTTCTGTCCACTCATAAATTGGTAACTTTATGCATGTAGGTAAAGGAAATAATCTTGGCAAAATATGAAATATGTCAACAGCAGAGATGTGTTAGTTTGATGTGTACAGATTGGGTGAAAGTAATTATATTGCTAGCATGTTGCTCTATGTTAATTTGATAGCTCAAACTTCATTTTATTTATTTACGAATAATGTGTTTTTTTATTTGAAATGTTTTGTTTTCATATTAAATTTGTTTTGGGGTGATATTAGTTTCACTGCGTCCCATCGACACAATTCTACGGTTGTTTGAAGTTGCCTCTACGCCTGCGTTAGACAGTTTGTTTACAAAGAAATATGACATATATCCAAATTGTTGACCAATGCAATTTCGTTTCGCAACGTGCAAGTGATGGGGAAATGGTGGTGCCACCTAGCAACCAAACCGTGAAAATGGAATATGGTCATGAAGAGGTGCTAGTTCCCAGCTGCCTACTAATGTGCGTTAGTGCCGCCTGACAAATAGGGCGTCCGGTCAGCATCTCATTTAACCTTGGAATTGTTGACATCATTTCCAGCGGGTTGAAAAGCAAAAAATTTGACATTGACCGGCTATCAGAATTTGAGAGGCTAACGGTTGAATATGAGAAAATGATGTGCACACTGTATATAAAACACAAAAAGAAGTGTTTGTAACTGGGTGCACAGACTTTCAACATTCCAGGTAAGCACGTCGTCACTGAAACGGCACGTGGTACATAGAGTACACACACATCAAGTGTTTTTACTTGAAAAGTAATGTACAGTAACACGCCTGCATTTTGAATAATTTACATGAATCTATAGCGATATCTAATATAATACAGAGAATTAATTGTGATATAGACAAATTACAAACTACAACTTTGTGAACATGATTGCCTCTGGTCACTTGTGTAATAGAAAACGTTCACTCTGCGACTCCTCTAGAACTTAAGGCCACACACGGCAGGTGAAATTACATACTTCAGAAAAATATGCTCAAAATGTCCTTTTTTCGATAGCTTTGTACGTTAATTATCAATAAAGTAAATTTTTATAATGATCACATACCTCTAAATCACTTTTATTCGTGAACATAAGTGTACCCCTATCAAGTAATAATCCCATTTTGATTCTCAAAAGTTCGAAAATATGTGATGTTTAGACCTTAGCAACACTGCCGTAAATTCACCGTACGCCATCTTGTTTGGTACGGATAGATTCCACTTTCCGTTCTCTAACCGCCTGTCTAGACGGCATCCCCGCCCTTTGACCCGTATTCGCTGGACATCGTGATATATGCAAGCAGTATTCTACTGACTATCTCCTTATTTGGTATTTAGCATCATGCTACGTCACCATCGGGACGCTCCGCTGTACTTGCAACCCGCACTGACCCGGATATTTCCATACATGGCGTGGACATTTGCATATATGACGCGTGATCTCCCACAATGCACGATGTTGCTATTTCCGAGTATAAACAACGATGGCGTCTAACGAAAGTAATCATCGAGTCAGAACGAATAAGTTTTCTACAAAGCATGTTTTTGGGCAGAAAAAGAAAGGGAGAACGCAGCAACTGTGGGATGCACGTGCACAGGTCAAGCGCGGAGGAAGAAGGGCTAGCATACAAGGCTGGGGGATTTGACTGAATGTTGTGAAACCTTGTTTGTCTTGTGGAGTCTGTTACTGTCTAGTTGTTTCTTAGTTGTTCCTGAGGTTAACAAATTTAGTTAATATTTTTTTATGTATATATTATAGGTGTCAGCCTGTCCGTGGGTAACCTGAGAACAAGTTACACATTTGGAAACATTGCTTTCTATTTGTTTTATCAATCCTGATTGATGTTATCAGATACATGATACTTCAACTTCTTCAACACCTTCAAGTCGTGCATCAAGTCATTATTTGAGTAAATACACAACCCTATCAAATACCTACCAAAGAAACTGTAAATAAAGGAGCTAATACAGGCCAGATGGCCTCATGCCCCATCAACCATATGTAAGAATACTGGTAAGAAACTTATATTAATGACAAAAAAAAATTCCAAAATGGCAGCTATTTTGTTTGGTTCATATATCACATTTGCAGGAAGCATATCTCTGGAAGTACTTATGCCAGTAACATAATGTTTACATGGTTATATTCAGTATAATAATTTCTATAAGCCTGCCAAAGGAAATATCTATGTGACACATAGTTTGAAAGTATCAGAAGTATTGATGGTAAACAAATCTTTGACGGGCGTTTTCTCAAAAACGTGTTTTCTGCATTTGGAAAAAGGATATCTCTGTGAGTAACTATGCTATCCAAATAAGGTTTTGAATGTTGCATTCAGCATACTTTACGCTGCACAATGACCAGAGACATTTTAAAATCATCAATAGTTTGAAAGATAAACACGTATTTGTTGCCAAAAATTATGTTTTTTTCACTTTACAAAATAAATTATTTCAAAAAATAAAAACATTTTAACAAATCCTCTGGTCATTGTATAGTAGAATGTGTACTGAACATGGATTTGCAAAAATTATAATCATATATGTGTTCAATAAAGAATGGCAGTGTTTCCAAATTTGCCAATATTTGCTCAAAACAGCGGACATTTTGTTTGTTACCATGGAAACGGAGGGGGGTCTGACTGACAAAAGTTCAATATATTTTTTACTCAGTAAGACCCATTCTATACTTTTGGCCAAAAAAATTGCAAGATTTGCACAAATAAAAAAATTATCCTATTTACCTGCCGTGTGTGGCCTTAAGATGATGTGTTCAACAAGGTTTTTCTAGTAAACCACTGATGTGATATTCTTAATTGTAATTGCAAATGGATATATTTTAGTAACTCTGATAGGTGCATGGGCCCAAAACCACGACTTTTGTTTCCCTTTAACCCATTAGGCCCCAGCATATTATGAAAACATGTTCCCCTGTTCCCAGGATTTATGGCAAATTTCTAGCGATTTTACCTCGTGTTCAGAAATCTGTAGAAAAAACTGTTCAAGATTGACAATTACAAGTTGTGTTCATTTTGAAGAGTAGTAATTTCTCTGCATGCCTGTATACATAGAAATAGGATATATTAATAAAATGTTGACATTTGATCACAATTTAACAAGACAAAATATTTGCACAAATAATTTTTTTTCCCATTTACCTGCCGTGTGTGGCCTTAATCATCCTTTGTGGGCAATTAAAAATAAGTATATTACATAAAGATTACATTTAAATAAAAATTACACCAAGTGAATTTTTCTTAAGAAAAATTTCAAACTTATGAAAATCGTTTTCTTACATGGCTCCCCAGAAATTTTTTCATGTTTAAATTTCTTCTCTTCTTAAAGCAAAAATTTTTTTTTTTAGCAGCGCAACAAGAAAAGTAACAGATCAGACCTTATGGCAACAACCTAACCTTGGCTGACACAAAGAAATATTGTCGCTGCAACAAATTCTAAATTTGCTTGAAAATAGGAGTTCTATTTCATGCACTACGGCAATGTATTCATCCATTTCTTACTCCAAGAAGAATTCTATTGACAACATTAAATATAGATTTTTAGATCCTTTCAATTTGATGCACCTCTGAGCCCAGGATTGTATTATTAAAATTAAATCAACACAAGTCTACCAATATTACTCTAAATTCAAATTTGTACCCTGCAAATAGGACTACCTACCATGCACTGCACACAGGGAGGGGACACAACTGCCAAGCACATATGTAGCATATCAACAAGTCCAAATACCTCAGATAAATTCTCATCGAAAGCTAAAGAAGCAGCAGCACAGACGTAGTACCTTGATATGTCTGTAGTGGGCAGGCTTGCGGTCATTACGCTCCTGCTGCTGCTCTTCCAGGCGATCCTTCGCTGCCAACCACAACTTGAAGGCCGCAGTCGCTTCCTTGACCGCTACAACAGTATAAGGCCGTCAGATTCTCTTTCGCATGTTTTTTCAGTAAAAAAGGTACATTCTTAAATAGCGCAATATCCAGTCCTCGGGACTGCTTAAAGTGCTTTACACTTCGCCCCCCGCCAGACCAGTTCATTCCAACAATCTCAACTTCTCTGGGAAGTATTCAGCCACGTGCAATTACTGTGTGAAGACTAGTCATTCACATTTCCAACTCTGTCTAAAGCCAGGTACTCACTGATACGGCTGAGTGAACTGTCTATAGCCAGGTACTCACTGATACAGCTGAGTGAACTGTCTATAGCCAGGTACTCACTGATACAGCTGAGTGAACTGAGGCAACGTGGAGTGAACAAAATTGCCAAACTTTCAAAATGGCAGCAAGAGGATTTGAACCTGGGTTTTCTTAATTGTGAGTCTGGCGTTCTAACTATAATATCACCGTGCTTTTCACTAGTACAATTTTCAATAGATACTCTACGTGGCTACACGACAGTCACGGGCAATATTTGTACTTCATTTCTGCACATATTCGGCACTGACAAGAGGAACTCGGTCACTATCTTGGAACTGGTGGAGGGGGCGATGATAGATAATACTACACATATAAGACATTATCTCAAAACACCAATGTTCGATACAAAATCAAATTGGGTTCAATGTAGATGTATGTCGATGTATTTCATAAAAGCAGTTTACTTTCCAGTCATAGTTCAGGGTGTTATTCCTAGCGCATGTAGCAGTTTTGCATTACGATGATCCGGTGAATATGAATTGTATCGTAAATCAATATTCAGAGATGGCGCCTAAATAATTTCAAACTTTTGAGTAGGTGGTCTTAATGGTCACTGCAGTTATTAGAAAATGTCATGGAGAAACAAACATTGCAAAAGAAACTAGCTAGCTGTTTTCTTTTAAAGTTTTGTTATCTTTATTGATATGGAAGGTAAATATTAGTAAATGCATGTGTAATGTATCGAACTGCAGTGTATGTCACCTGTCTGGAAGACCTTTGCCAGTCCCTTGGCCGTGGTTGTCTCTTTGGTACACTTGTCTCCCTCTTGGAAGAGGAACAGCCTAAAACCACACAGCTCAACATACCACATGGATCCAATGAAAAACACAATGTACTATTCTGAATTACAACGTTCCCAGTCTCATATAAAAACAACTAAAGAAACTACATTCTTCCCAGAAATCCTCAACATTTCTGACCACTGTTTTTCCATTACTCCCTCCTCACCAAATCTTTCCTGGTTCCCAGAAATCCTCAACATTTCTGACCACTAGTTTTCCGTTACTCCCTCCTCAACAAATCTTTCGTTGTTGTTGTCACCATTAATTATTACTCCCCCAGGTTTCAGTCATTCCCACCTGGCCCGGTGAGTCCAGAAGTAGTCGTTGGAGCCAAAGAAGTGCACGGGAAACTCTCCTACTTGATGTGTCTTCTCCTGGATGTTCTTGGGAACGTTCTTTGGGTGACAGATCTCCCCTGGCCACCATCTGTACAGAACACAGAAACCAGGCTCAGGGTGAAATACGTATTTGAAATGATCGTCTTGGTGACAGGCCGATAGCTGCTGCATGGAATTCGCCAGATTCAAGTTTTGCTCCAATATCAACGAGGCATATCGTAACTACCAAAGAAATGCTCGTTATGTTATGGTTATTTCATTCATAAAATAAAAAATCACAACATGCCATGAACTACACAGTATTAAATAGAGTAAAACCTGCTTTATGTGACCACCGTTTTGGGCAACACCTCTTGTCTCCCCAGGTCATCTTTTCAATGTTAACTCACCTGCAAGAGAGACCAGTGGGGCAGAAGAGGCAGTCTCCCAAGACAGATTCTACCATGCAACCCCCCCACCCTGAGACAGACACACAATCAACACCATGCAACCCCCCCACCCTGAGACAGACACACAATCAACACCAACCTATAATTGCCAACTTTCACCCACACGATGTCGCCGTACAGAGGTTTATTGCCGTTGCTGCAGCTTTTACAGTACCAGCTGCCCTCTGGTGGCTCAATGTTGAGACATTCGGCGTGGTAGGCAGCTGGGCAGGTCTCGCAGCACAGTAAAGTCCCACCTGGAACGCAGCAAACAGCGTAAACCAAGGTGTGCTTCAGAGTTGAGTTCAATCACAAAGCATCATAGACACTCATTTACATTTGTAGCTCTTCATAAAAAACATCAATTACAAAGCTGCAAAAACATCAATTACAAATTTGACAAATAAATCAATTACAATGTTTTATGAAGATCAACTGCAATAGTTCATACGTTGAGTACAACTACATGGTTTTAAAAAGAAAGATTGCATGAACCATCACCGCTCATTCTTAGACATCTTTTACGTAGACTGATGCATTTTTTGCCACACTGGCGTCAATTACAACTGCACTGTAACTGATTACAAAACATTTTCTGTCTATATACAAAGCCCCAACTACTGGCAAGATTTACAACTTCACAGTAGCTTAATAGCACGAACCATGCACAGGAATACCTGGATTCTGGATATATCAATATATAGGAATAATGAAAGAAACTCCAGTATTGTGTATTGGTATGTATTGGTATTATGATGCTGAAAATGGCTAATATGACCATCATACAGGTGGCGTCACTGACCACTCGAGCACTGGAAGCACCAGCTGACGTTGACATGGGAGTGATGCACCTGCGTCTTCACTGGTTGGAAGTGTTCGCTACAGATGATGTTGAAGCCAGCCAGGTAGACGCTGCCCGCGGCTACACAGAAGTCACCGATGTGGTAAGCCGTCGGGCAGCGCACACACCGGTACATGCGACCTGCAATGACAACAGACGATGACCTGGCTGAGAACAGTAGTCTTCAGGGGGGCATAGGCCTTCATCTTCGGATACGGGCAAAGTTCAGTCCACCGATGAAGGATGAATGAGTCAGCTGAAATATTCTCAGATTCTGGAGAGGTAAATAACTTATCAACGGCAACAATCCAAGAAACCAGAACAGCCTTCCATTCAAGGAACAGATAATCTACCCATCAAGATAGAGCAGAACTATGTAAACTCATAGGTGGATGGACCAGGGAAACACTGAGTAATCCGTGTTCGGGTAAGCCGCGTGTTGACACGGGTGTGTCCCAGCAGGACAATGCTCACAGTCTGCTTCTGCACAAAAAGTTATAATAATAGTCGTACTTGAGGGCCCACAAACCCACCTTTTGTAGCTTTGGCATTCTTTGGGTTGCCGCCAGCGCAGGAGGCACAAGTGTGTAGTGGGCAGTAGAAGTGGTGGTTCTCGCACCGAGTCAATGGCAGCTTCTTGACGCACTCCTGGTGGTAAAAGCGGCCACACATTGGCACGGCACAACGCTTCATCTCAGGGCCCGTCTTCTTGCACACAAAACACGTGTGACTGCCTGCGTACACGACAACAATGGCGGTGTCATAGGTTCAACTTCCCCTTTAAATCTAGCTTTATACACAGATAAAAGTCGACTTTCAAGGACCTTTTTCTTTCTTTCTCATGGCCAGTTATATATTCCTGTGTAATCTCCACTTAGCTCTGTTGAACTAAATCCTTAGCTGCTGTACAACATTGCTGACTGGAACCAAGTGTTGGATTTGTCAATGCACCAATCACAGGAATAGACAGGTCACATATATTGAAGATGTCGATGAATGAATCATGGACTAATCGATCAGAACAATATTCTAATCCAGGATTTGTTTAGACAAATAACAAATTCAAATACTTTATTATACACTTACAAAGTGTGTCTGAAATACCAATTATAGAAATGCATGTTCAGAATGTACTCTTTGTCTGAACTCTACTGTGCAGACACCATGGTCAATAGTCATAGCAACCTCCAGTGGGCAAGCAATTTCAAGATGGTTGCCAATCGTGTGTTACATAGCATGGTTTTCAGCTACCTTCAGTGTCAGATATTACACCCCGACATTGTTGTCAACACTACTAATGCTGCGACGCCGACATCTGACTCAAAACTGTCCGGAAACAGCTGAATGTCAGAAACAAAGCCATCAAATCAACTCTATGCAAACCATCTTTGAGCATCGTGGTGAAAAAAATTGCGTTCCTCTCATGGGCCATGCGTTCAGCACCAAAACATTCTACCAAACGCTCTAGACTCTAAAAATCTAGTCATTAACCCTTTTTATAACAAATACACAGCCATGCGTAGTTACCAGAGGTTACCGAATACGCACTCATGCATAGTTTACCGTATTCACCCGGTGTCATATTCATTTGTTGTGATTTTCCGTTTTATGCCGGTCACATGATATACCACGTGATAGCCACGAGGTATAGCTAGCTTCCTGTAATGGCGGCAACCAGTAATAGTTCATTTATCTTGGCATTTTAATCAAATTTCAACAGATATACTTAACATTTTCAAATGCGCATTTTAAAATGTCCGATGCCGGTGGATCGGGCTGTGAATACTGCAGTTTACCGGCATGAAAAGAGGAGTTTATTGGCGATTTAGACAGTAAAATGTATGACAGTGGATCGAATTTGCCTGGTGTGTGCCAAGTTGTGGAAGTTCAGTCACAGACAAACTATTTGGTGATGACGACGACTACGGGAACAACTTCGAAATGGTAAAATGGCCAACTCCACGCGATCAGGCCATAAATATACTCTTACTGTATAAAAATGGCGTTTATTGGCAATCTAGGCATGCAGTTGTGTGAGGACATATCAACTTTGCCATGTGTGAGATCAACTTCTGGAAGACCAGTGCTAGTCATCCTATTTAGTGGTGACGACGACGATGTGAACAACTTCAAATTGATGACGTCTTACAGTTTTTGAACTGATGTGTTTGTGTTATAAATGCCACAGTTCCTTTCATAATTGTCTTAGAGATCTAGTGTTTGGTGCTAGATGTAGCTATTATATGTCTAAAACTTTTTTATGAACTTGCCACGTATTCACAACAGAAAGAGGCAAAAAACTATGTTGACTATAGTTACTATATTCATTTCAACTTATCATATTATTGCATAAATCAAGAGTTATGCACATAATAAGCACATATTTGGAATGCTGAGTTTCTTAGCTTTCATTTCATATACAACACATGTATAAAAAAAATAACATTACTAGTTGAGAAAATAAAATTTGACAGAGTACATTTAATTTTATTACGCACATTTTAGTCCATTTAGTCATCAGTCACCCTTGAACAGAGTTGTACTCTGGATATGAGTGTAAAAATAAAGTACATTATTATTATTACGTAGAGATTTTGAAAACATGGTCAAAATGTCCTGGTAAAATGGATACAATGGCAGGTGATCGGTATAAAAAGGGTTAACAGGCACCAGTGCAAGAAGTTTTGTCAAATTAAATCCATCACCTAAACAAATAACACGAAGCATCATATCACACCTAACAGACATACATCCATTAATTTTTTTTAAATATCACCATGACCCATTTTCAACTTTGAACATCATCTCAGTGAACATACACGACAGATGAATATGCAATGTGTTTGATAGATAAAATATGATGCTGCATTACTTGCACAATGCTGCCTTCACCAACAAAATAACATCAAGCGTGCAATTTGTGCAGCAGGTGTAGCTGTGATGTCCCCGCCAAGCCGTGACCCACACACAGGCCAGTAACACAACAAACGTTCGGACAAACCTGTCGTACATTCGTCGCAGACAAACGGCTCTGCGGGCGCGGACTTCAGACCGAGACAGCTGAGATGGAACGAGCTGTGGCACGCCGTCGTCGGGCCATTGCATGTGATCAGCTCACCTGGCTTCTCACACAATAAACACACGTTCTCCTTCTTCAACGGCCCAGCGTTGCTTAAACGGAACAGCTCGATCTCTGCGACCTCGTCGGTCGACTCTGACGATTTGGTCTTGTGTCTCGCTGCACTTCCAGGTGGGATTTCATCACCCTGGAGATCAACATGTCCAATGAAATAAGTGGAGACAGCCAACAAGGTCATTCTCTCAGTAATGCTTATGTATGGGTAATCATTACATTTGTTTTGTGATTATATATGTAAATGTTTACATTTTACTATGTATATAATGAACATTGTTCTAAACAAATTACTATTACAAATGTCTACTTTGCTTTTCCACCTATTGCTGTAGTCAAATAAAGCATTTCTTAAAACTTGAACGAGATTTTAGTTGTTATGATTCATTAAATAAACCAATCCAAACACAATTAAGACATAAAGATACTGTATGATGTATTAAAACGGAATTAATATACAAAGAGCAAATTAAGTATATTAGTATTAGTATTATACACACAGTCAACATGCTCTATACAACACATAGATGCAGTTGATTTCATAATCGGACAGGTGTGAAATTTCAATGGAACTATTTACATGATGCGGACATTGCATATAAGGTGGTATGTGCAAAGCTGACAGAACTGTTGTATATGTCATGATGCAGTCATCGCATACAAGACATTTGAATTGTTTTAAAACTGAATGACAACCGACTGCGACGATAGAGAAAAAATCCAGAACTTTGAATTTGCTAAAATTATTTCAATGGAAATATGTCCCAACCTTGACACTGCTGGCTTGTGATTCGCCGTCCTCGCTCTCGTCCTTAGTTGATCTTGCATCCGGCATCTGAAACATAGAGGTCATCCTTCGTAAGCAAACACATCATTCCTTTAATGTTGAATTTGATTAACCCTACGAATGGTCAAAACTGCTATTTTTTTGCAATTTACTTGGATTCCTTTAAAAATAATAACGTTGCTAATAATTATCATAAAATATTATTATGTTGTGCACCAAAGCCTCTTTTACTTACAACACAATGATAATAACACCATCACTTCATCAAACCACAAACAAATAACAATCTGAATTGTATCACAACAGATAGAAAAATACCTACATTCACTTTGCTATCGGACAATTACTGAGCAGATGTGTACCATTACTTGGCCAGCACCAGATGGCTCTAGTAAAAGCAAATGTTAATTACCCATACTTCGCCTGCGCCGGACGCAACACTCTCGATGATATCATCGATTTCTTTCTCGGTCAAATCTTTCTTAATTTCCTCCGTTTTGACAACAGGAACTGTTGCTACAGTCTGTAAACAAGAGATAATCTTACAGTTCACTGCTAACAGACTGTTTACACGTAGGCTATGCTGCAGAGGACATCAATAAATATCCCAATCCAACAAAATAGGCAGACAAATGTGTGCATCCACTGGCTACAATAAATCCAAACTAGCTGCATTACCATTTATAGTTCAATCAAATTTATATTATAGCCTTGTCATGCAATAAATTTTTGGTCCCCAGTTTTGGTAGCATGGCCTAGATTCTGGAAAAGTAATGGTCACCACTAATGTTTAGGCCAAATTAAATCCCTTCACTTGTCTTTCATACTAATGCACTACAATGCATAAACACATGCTACGCAGTAGAGGATAGTACTGAATATCCCCATCTAAAAATGAACTTTCCAACTAAATAGACAATTTGTGCTTCCACTGTCAACTCCAGTCTCGTGTTGAGAAGAGTCCACAAGTCTTCAAATATCACACAAATATGGGTACGCCATATCCTTGCCCCAGCTGAACCACCCTCCAACATAACAACTTACAATGGCCACACAAGAACATAGCAAACCCATTCAATCTAAGTTGACAACTCCCAGAAATGTCTTAAAGTGAAACCAAAGGCATTGTTTTGGGCCTTTGCCCCTATAAGAATGCCTAAAAACTAACCATTTGCAACACTCGATTAAGAGAACTGTCAAATCGGAACATGAGGAGGTTAGTAAACAATGAATGAATGGACTATCTTGCCAAATAAGTTGATTTTAAATGCAAACAGCATGTCCAAACTTATTGAAAAGTAGGTGACTAAAATTGTCCGCATCTACGATCAGGCGTTTAAGGCACCGCATGCTCCTCAAAAATTTATATTTTTCGCGATTTAATTTTTTCTGGTCATTTTCATGTTTTGTCATATTGGTGTACTATCAACATCTAACTTTCAATCTGTGTGTTTTACGAATATGTTCGTAAAATGCAATAAAAACGAACATTTGTAGCATGCCCATTGTTTTAGAGTAATTACTTTACGTAATCGAAAAAAGTTTTTCGAAGCCACGTGCGCCGCCATCTTTGTAAACAACCCAACAACATATAGATTTTGACCATTTCGACTTAGAAGAGGACCCCCCCTTTGCTAGTCAGTGCAGCTACTATTGGTCAATCTCAGCCACACCCCCAGTGTGCCACGCTGATTGGTTTTCAGGCAGCCTACTACGTCACAAAGGAATTTCCTGTCTTACGCCATTGCATGTCCGGAAGGCACTTGAAATGTAAGCAGCAGTTTAGTACGAAACCAAGGTCTCAACGCCGACAGTTGAGTTTTGCACGTTCTATGATCGGCAAGTGGGCGAAAAGTGGTGGTGAAGACACCGGGAATTCCGATGTGCCGATGTCCAGTGGCAGCACCAGTGATAGTATAGTTGAGTCTGAGGAGATGTCATCGTCAACAGATCAGGGTGTAAGTATTAGTTATCATTGTTTGCGTCACATTATTCATGATTATCTGGCAAAATTTTGGGGACTCCTGTGTCTCGAGTGTAGTGCGCCCACACTGAAGAGACATGCCCTCGATCACTGCCTCGGCTTTGTGTGCATGTACGAGACATACTGTACAACATGCAGGTTTGTGTTGAACTCGATGCTGTCGTCTGAATAATGAATATTATACACCATTAACAAGAGCACGAACTGGAGAAGCTCTCTGTGCAATATTGGTACTGCAGCTCTATTTTGTGTGTTGGTGCGGTGGGATTGTGGAGTGACGATGGACACATATTTATGGTGTGGTTGTGTCTGAATTTTTTTATTCATGTTTTCAACCAACCAAATGATGAACACTGTACACCATTAGAAAGAGCATGAACTGGAGAATCTCACTGCGAAATTTTAGTATTGTAGCTCTATTGTTTGCATGTGAAATTTCATATTGAAATGTCTACAAACTTTGAAGCTGTTTTATTCAATAAAATGTTTTTGACCGACAAGACATCTCTCGTTTGGTAGAACTCGGCTATTTATCAATAGAATCATTTGACATTTTCAGAAGGTCATCCCAATATAATGTGCAATATTGTGACAGTTTCTGATTTGAGATGCAACATATAGATTGCATAGTATTGACTTTTATAAAAAATTTGACTTTTGGACATGTTACTAAGATTGAAAAAATCATATAAATTTTATTTGGAGACCCCCAAAAAAAACAACTGTGACAATTTGCATATGTATGTAGCCAATCAATGTGCCAAGTTAGAACAAATTTGGTCTAGCCATTGTCCAGATGTAGCAATCACGGTGAATCAGCTGAAATCCAAGATGGATGCCGTAATAAATTATCAATTAAGTTATCATTAACTATTAATTTGTTTTCCCAAGTACAAAATGTTGCAAATAAGCAGCAAAATAATAGTCTTAATACCCGTGCATAATATATGAATGTCTGTCCATTAACAGTGACAATTATATCATGTCTTCCCACCCCTCCCCCATATACATATCATGCAAAGAATCATCGCCGATGCATCAGCTCAGATAGTTTCCATATATAATTCACACTGCACAGGTTGTGACTTCAGACATCCATGAAACATGAAAATGTACTGCATGTAGCACTCCACAGACTTGCTTGCATCAAGTCAGTATAGGGTATAATGTGTAGACTACAGAAACAGGTTTTATAAGAATATCCCCGTAATCAGCTTAAGCACCACTTCACTGCGGCATTTTATAAATGCAGCAGGCGTATGTGTGTTCATATACAATCATCACATGTTTGGTGACACGTCAGTCAATCATCACTAACTCTGATGCTATATATAACATAGCATCCATATATGTCATATGGCACCGTGTGATGCATAACAAGTTACTTCTGATCTGCTTCTGCAAAGTTTCTTTCGCCGTTGATTACGGCTGCAAAATCGACTTTCTTCGCCAACCATCGATTTGCAGCATTGCATTCACTCAGTCGCTTCCGTACAAGTTTCGATTTCTTCGGCGGCATCTCGATTAAACTATCTATTTCACTCAAAACATCGTTCACTGACCAGCTGTCAAAAATTCTCCATAGCAACAACTCAGAATAATGTTAACAGGAAACTAAACAACGCATAGCATCATGGGATTGATTTGCCTCGTCTTGAGAATTTTCCCCCCAGAAAAACGCGTCATAAAACCGTGAGGAGGCAGAACGACCCCCCGAACTTGCTTTCGGCCAGTTCCGTGTCTCATTTGCATGTTCAATGCTAAATAAGGAGATCGTCGGGAATTTGGACCTGGTTTCAACGCAGGAAAATTCTACTTTGGAAGAAAGGGGCGTGACTACAACATAACTGACAAATAGCCAAGAAGACGGCGGTTTTTCTGATACCAAACAAAATTGCGTACAGTGAACGAATGTGGTCGTTGTCAAGACACAAACATTGCCATTTTTGGCATATTTCATCGATTCACATTTTTATTGTCATTTTGCATTGGATGTGCCATCTTAGTTAGTGCTAAAATAGTGACTTTTTCCAAAAAATTATTCAGACTACCGTGTCTGGCCTTAAAGTAGAAGTTGTGGGAAACCCAGTCAGCACTCTTGACATAGGATTCTGAACAAAAGTGGCGCTGCCCATGCAAAAAAGATTTTCGGTGTTCAACAAGGTATATTTAGTTAACTACTTGCAGGGTTTTTGTTAAGTGTGGCTATAGCAGGGACCATGAACCCCAAAGCAGGGATCACTTATTATGCTCAGCCTGTGGCCGAGTTATTACGTATCACAGACCACTGTGGTTACATCAGGAACTTATATATACCTGCATTTTAGGATGTAACATCAATGAATGATAAGCAGAAGGACAATGTGTGCACGAAAATACAAAAATATCGCTGTAATTTCCCAGAGTGATTTCAGCAGCCTGTTTTTCATTGTTGTGTCCATGTTGCTATCATATGTTGTCACGGATACTGGTAGTAACCTCTTGGTTCACTAGGAATGTAGTTACTATACTTTAAGAATAATACAGCCTTAAATTTGGACTTTTTCCGATATTTTACGAATTTCAACACCCAAAATAGGCCAATAATGTCCATACACATGTTCATGACCGCGTAACAAATTAATGAAAATATTACGAATTATCGCACAGCAACAAATAGCAAAGGTTACTAATAGTACCTTGTTGGCATGAACATTGGAAATGGTCGTGTGTCCGAACTTTGTGCTTTTCCAAATTGAAAAAAAAAACACAAAAAACTTAATAATTGTTTAAATGTACATCGTTTGCCACAATTTGTCACATAACTGCCCTGCTTTGGTGTTTGTTAAGGGGGTTATTCAAGGTTGATTTGATAGCACTTGCTTCTTCGTCACAAATTTTTTTCAAAAGGAAGCAAGTGACACTAAGTTACCAAATAATCAACGTCATAAACAGCATGAATTAGGCAAGTAGGCAAGAATCGCTGCGTTGAGCCAGTCGCTATGCGTAATATAATATGCCATTTCCACAAAAATCAGAAGAAACTTTTGCCTAAGATACATATATCACTAACAATTATGTCATCGTTGCAGTGCGAAAACAAATTGTTAGAAAAGTTGTTTTTAATGAAAAAACGATTATCGAACTACACAAATTATATTATGTACTAGTTTATGACCTGGTCCTAGGGCCTAGGCTATAGCGAATGCCACGGTGCAGCAACCAATATACAAGACTTAGTCATTTTTGTATAAATACACATTGTCAAATAGTCGGTAGAATTGTGAATAATTACTGTGCCGTAATATACACAATAGAGCAAAGCAATACTATGCTTTGTCCGATATCTCAAAAACACCTCATCGTCTCTTGATACCTTTTGCTATTTCATGGCAGTATAGTGCCAGACTAGGTCACTAGTAGGGGTTCGCCACGCGCCTGCAGCGTACACTGACCAGTTCCGTAAAACTCTGCCAATAATGGAATATTCAGACGCTATTTAAGGATAATGTTGGCCAAGTTCAGTGACTTTAACATTTATGGTTTAACCAATGTTACCTTTTCTTATAAGTTTGCTTAAAAATGCATTATTGACGACTGTCTCTTAGTCTTAGACATCTTATTTTGCTGAATTAGCGCTGCTACGGCACGGTTACCGATCTGTCCGCTACGCGTGACATGGTTGCCGATCTGTCCGCTAGGCGCTTGGCGGACTGTCTACTAACTACGAACCACAGATCACGCTACGAATACTGGGAAGTAAATATACATTGGTGACGTGTAAAATGTCTGTGCGAATGATTAAAAATAAAAAACTGCCATTTATCAACACAAAATGACATTCGTTGACCGGCGCTGTTTTGCTGCCACGTCGTGATCATCAACGATCACTGACCTGTCTGTGGGACGTCGACGCTGCAATGTTTAATGGAAAAGCGTGTCGGTCATTGGCCAACACGAGGAATAAAAAAAATCGCCCTTCCTCTACGATAGTCGGGTACGTGGACCGCCATAGCCGGGTAAATTACCCGGGTCCCGGCTCTTAACAAAAACCCTGACTTGTGTGATTTTTTTTTATAGTTGCAAATGGTTAGTTATCAAGTACTCTTATAGATGCAAAAGCCCCAAAAATTCCTTTGGTTTCCCAAGTGACCAATGATAAACTTCCGCGGTGTACACAAATTGGAGTTATTCATAAGGGTGCTTTAAAAAATCATAACATCGTTAATAATTATCGCACAAAGGTATAATTTTGTTGCTAAAAAACTCTCATTATAATAAAAACTACAGTACATAATCTTATCATGGATATTACTATTTGAAAAATGTTCACCCTGCCACCAGATAATTACCAAGTGGTTGTATGTCCCTATGTCCAATGGAGAAAATGTAGCCATATATATTAGCTACAAAATAAAACTGAATCAAATGTTTAGAACTTTTATTTTTATGATTTTTTTCTAACCATCTGAACTAGCATAATAATACGATTCACTAATGCTGTCACGCAATTTGTGGAAATAATGACATGGAAACTTGAAATAATCCGGTATATACTGATATAGAACGAAGTGGTGGAAAACAAAATTGCTACTACTACTACTACTACTAGAGTAATACCAAAATCAGTTTGAACCCATTTCGCAATGATTGCATGGGCCAAATTTGGCCTAGTGGTCACCCCTAGAGTGAAAGCTAAAAAAAATGTGTAGCATTGCACTAGAAAGTTATGTAGTGATAATATGCCTCAAGGCCAGGGTTGAAAAAAATCAAAATTTTTTTTTTAAATCGAATTTTTTTGATTTCATTGGATTTATTTGATTTTTTTAAATCTGGTATATAGATATTTATATGTTTAAATTTGTAAACTCTTTCAAACATGTTCTATTCAAATCGATTTGGGTTCTTGTCTTAACAGAGGGTACATGATTTTTGCTTATATAAAGACATTAGACAATGTCCACAAGGCCTTACCCCCTGTAGTTGCATAATCTGTCTTGGAAAGGAAAGCATGCTGTGTGTCTGTGGCTGTAGCAGTGGTAATTATTGTTTGCCTATAGGGTGGATTAGCACCTGTCCAGGGCTCTGTGTACTCTAAGGGTCTCTAACCAGAATACAAACTGGTACAGTATTAAACAACTGAATCAACATATTGAATTGGTAACAACCAGCACAAGCTATAAGTGGACTTTAACTCAGGGCTTCTGTGTTGAAAAGATACTTCCTCTGGAAGACAAGTATGTGTTGCTTCACTGCATTCAGAAAGGGAATAGCTCAAACATACACAATGTCATAAAATATTTGACTATCAGGCTATCTGGTGACAATACAGCTACACAAGTGTGTGCACTTTGTCTTGTATTAAAAAACATACAAAACTATGTTGATCTCGATGCTTGTAAACAATTATTTGTGTTAAATTCATATAAATCAGCGATTAAACAACCGGAAATAAAAAATCATAAATCAATGATTTTTTTGAAGTGATTTAAATCAAACAGCCCTGCTCAAGGCAAACCCTAAAACAGTGGGGGAAGGACTTGAATACAACAATTACCTTTGCAGCTTTCTGGGGAGTTGTTAAGAATATCTCGCCCTCCGCCTCCAGCTTCTTCTTTGAAGGTCGACTCACACGTCCTGACCTTTGAACTACAGCTACAAACAATGGAAGAAATGGTGAACTTAACAAAACAAAAGAAAGGAAAAGTCATCACCTACAGAGGATCTTGTACAACCAAACAGAGAAACAAGATTATAAGAAAGCTTAATTTTATGGAGGTCAACCAAACTTAATTTACAATACAACTGTCAGTATAGTTACTCAAATGTGTAAAGTAACACATGGTTTTCATGTTAAGAATATGCATTTACTATAAACTGGACTGTATAGTATCATTGACACTTTAGTTTTCAATTGCAAAATTTTTCTACTTTCTACAGAAACTAATTTACAACATACTTTGACAACCAATCACAAGATTGCATAATTAACCCTGTAACGGTGTGCTCCGTTTGATTAATTATCAACTGTACGTAGCAAAACACCCCATTCCCTTCAACACGTGTTCAGTATGTTTTGATATCGAAATGTTTATTTGTTTAAAAAATTGCTGCAGTCTGATGACTGGTTGAACACAATGTGTCGGCTACTGCACCGACAGGAGAAACAATTGAAGAGATAACAAAAATGTAATGGCTCAAACAAACTTGTTTTTATGCCAGAAAGAACACTAGTTTGGTAAACAAAGACCAAAATATGTTACATAATTTGAGCTTCGATGCAAATAGCATGGCCATATCGTATTGGCAAGAATAGGAATAGATGTATACAAATATATTTTCATTTGGCAAGCAAACATTGCCAGAATACAGACGCAGCCCATGAAATTAAGATATTGTGTTCAATACGGTCTTCCTAGTAAACCACCGGCGTGATATTCTTAATAGTAGATACAGATGGTTCTGATTTAGTAACTCTTATAGGTGCATAGGCCGAAAACCATGATTTTTGTTTCCCTTTAATATTACACACAAAACTGTATTACACACAACACTAACATTACACACAACACTGTATTACACACAACACTCTAACATTACACACAACACCTGTAAATTCTGCCAGTTTCTGACTAAAACTTACCACCGACAGATTTGGTCATCATCTCCGTGATGTTCGTCACATCAGACCCCATGGGTATGAACTTTGCCCTCTCATCGTCATTCAACCCGTCCCACAATTCCTGCAATCGTTTCTCGACCTGTTCATCAGTGTCAGCCGGATTCTCCTCGCGTACAGAATCCCGCCGCTTCTGGCAGAAAACAGCAAACTGAGTCGCGAACTGGTCGGCCAGTTTCCTCGGTGACGACCGTTGACCTCTTAAATGACGCATCCGTTTCCGCGGTGGGGAAGACAGCAAAGGTGATGCCGCTGCAATTCCATCAACGCTAGCCTCGTCCGTAGCCTGCACTTTCCGTTTAACGTATTTGCGCTTTTGAACAGCAACACCGTTTGACAGTGATGATGCCTGCTGGTCATCGGGAGACGTTTTTGCTGCAGCGGGATCTGTCGGCTCATAGACAAACGTGTATGTCTGCTGGCGTTCAAGACGGGTCATTGGGAGCGCCTCCTCGGTAGCACACACTGCCACTTCCCATGCCTTGCGTCGACTCTGTTTCACTAGGTACCTATCACGGTCCTTTTTGTGTTTCGCAATCATCTCCACGCAAAACCGGTCAAACGCTTTCTTACCCTCGAAGGATATCATTGATCCTTCCGCGACCCACCCCCGCTCGGCTTCGTTGCCGAAAAACTGCACGTGGTAGAGCCGTGTCTGCCTGATGCCACCTGGTGGAATAAATAAATAAACTGTAACTGCAAACATTATGCAAGACAACGATTGGTGGTATATCAATTTCGGGATTGCCTAATTCTTTTGTTTTGAAAAGCCTGAGTTCAGGTTTTGCACGGTAGAAGTTTTTGTGTTATTATCATACAGTGAGACCAATTCATGGGTTGCACAGAAGGTGACTAGAGATTTGGTATGATACATTATATTTGATGGCAACTCAGCTGACTTGCCTTTGATGCGCGTGTAGATGCCTTGGTATGGGTCGTATGCCACCATGCAAGGCCACCAAGGATGTCCACTAACTTTTGCCCACATCAGATCTCCCACAAGCCACTTCACAGTGAGTTTCTCCGCTGCCACGGGAGGTGCCTATAACCACAAAGTAATAAACACTGTCACGCATAACCCTCAGTTCTAATCAAATGATTTCTACAAAAAAAAATCATTGAAGTAAAAAAGAACTGGCCAAATGCAATGCCCACAAGGAGTCTCTGGCATCAAATGAGTGTGTTCACTTTGTAACACATCAAGTCAACACTCCAAAGAGTAATCTCTGAAAGAGTTTAGTAAGACATGCCAAGTAATCCACATAAAATCTTTACTTAGGTTCTGCCACCATAATATAAAGTTGTACACACAAACAAAGACACACAATTGTACAGAAATACAACACCGTACACGCATTCAACATTTCTTTTCGTCACAGAGCAATTATAAGTATAATTTGTCATGTCAGTATAAAATGTTAGGCAAACAGTAAACATATTGAATAAACTGATAACCAAGGCCTAACCATCTAACCCTTGATCAGTTTTCACCAACATGTATTTAATTGATTTTTAAGTACTGTTTCAGTTACTACTGTAACAGTAATTGAACTGTGTAACTGTGCCCCACTCTGCTTACCGCAGCCTCTTGTTTGATGGCAGCATCTCGACTTGCCTCCATCATCTTCCTATCCCTTTTCTTCTCCATCAACTGCTTCTTGATGTCACCTTTTGTCTTCGCACGTCCAAACCTTGTCGGTGCAAACCCAGTTGCAACCGACACAGGTAAAGAGGGTGGCGGGGCGACTGAATGCATCGGTACCCCAACAGCAGACAAAGCTGACTGCTCATGAGATTGAGGCGGCGGTGTGGCACGGCTACAAAGGGTGCCCTCATGAAACGACCGTCGGATTCTCAACTTAATTGGTGGTGACGGTACTGGTGCTGACACCTGTGAGTGACCGCCACAGGATGAATGCGGCAGTACTGAAGCGTCATCTGCTGGCAATGTCGGCAGGTGAGATGCTAGGTCTGCACCTGGTAGCAGGTCAGTGCTTGCTGCAAACGACTGGCCTTGACACACAGTCTCCATGGGAACAATGTTTGCGTACTGCTGTGGATGGGCATCCGTCGAGACATTGTGATTGTTTGTTTTGCTCATCGCCATACGCGGGTGATGGGTCAGCGTCGGCACCTGGGGTAGATGGTGTCGAATGACCGGCACGGCTTGACCAGTCATCTGGTCATCTCCGGTCACCCCATTTCCACGGGGAGAGGAGGATGCCATCTGGGTCGTCGCAGATGTCACATCTAGAAAACAGCAAATATTATTTGCTCAAAAAACCGTTTACTACAATGTGTTGCAACATGACAAATCACCCAAGTTTTGTTAACACCGAGAGAACTACGTTGCAACATGCATGCTGATAAGATAATTTGTGAAGGCAGTACTTAAGGGGAGATATGGCAGCTAGAATGTTTTTTTGAAAAAAAAATACTCCATATTCCAATAGCTTTGTACGTTTACTATCAATAAAGTTCACTTTTATAACAATGATATACTTTTAATTAGTTTTATCCATGGATAAAGATTGCATCTACCATGTGATCAATGCCGTCAATCAATCTTTGATGGCCATTTACAAGAAATGACATCTTGACAAGAAAGTACACTGGAATGTTTGGGTTGTTGTGTTCACCTGCATATTCTCCAAAAATGGTTTTAAATGTTTTGCGCAATACCTTGGGGATGGTGAATAAAAATGTGTCGACAAATGTTATATTTAGAATATCATAACTTTGAAAAATTCAGAAGATATTTTTTCAGAGGAGCCAATGATGGTTGTAAAAGTATTATGATAAAAATCCTATCCAGCTGCCATACCTCCCCTTAAGGCAGTAATGCAAACAAATATTGTTTTTACTACCTAAAAACGTTGATTTCTTTGTGTGGTTGCTCTACTAATTTTTTTATTTATTTTAACATGCCTGTCACAGAAGCCGACATTAAAAGATCGATGTGAAGCACCTGAAAATGGTTGTTACCTCTCACTAACAATGTAGCGTTAACTCCGTCCCCTGCTATAGTCCTCGCTATTGTTCCATCTAACTGGCCAGTTGGCCAATAGGTTCCGCCATGTTCCAAACATGTCGGTTCCTGGCATTATGTTAGCAGCCACGAACATGCCAGCTGCACGTTAATGTACGTGACAATGCCACTTTAAACAGGGATAGAATTTGGACTTGGACCCCCACTTTCCAGAATCTAAGGGTCCACCACCAAAACTGGAAGCCTAAAGCCATAATATAAATTTTATTGACTTGTATATTTCTGTTTGCCATCTCTGGTCTAATAAAAAAATGTATAGACATACCACATCGAATAACTAATAAATTAAAAGTAATTTTGGCCAAGCTCATGGACATGAACAACCAGGGATGAGAATTAATTTCTTTTATTTCTACTAAAAATTACCTGTGACGTTCCAAAATCCTTGCGACAGTATTACAAGTGAAATCCATAACTAATAACTACGAAAGCCACGAATAATTATTAACCATAAAACGTCCCATAAAATGATAACTTTGAGTCGCAATAAATCATTGTGAGAACTTCAGATGCAGTTATATGCCAATCCCAAGCCTTGGCCGATTTGTTTCCTGTAGACAAAACCAGGAATTTGGATGACAAAGAAGTCAAATCAATTATGAAAAGCATATTTGGGAAGGAAATGTATTTTTATTAGAACTTGATTATGAAAAAATCACAATCTCTCTTGACTGACCGTCACGAAAAGTTTGAAATGACAGATATGATGTTATTTGTCAGTAACTCTTAGCAATTTATCTCCCTAGTGTTTTTGCATGCAAGTAGCTGCACTAAATAGCAGTTTTGGCATCAAGAACACTGTCTGGCAAATTTTTTATTTGGGGGAAACGTTTGTGTAATTGCGATATGTTGCCCTTTATTGCTTGTAAAAGTCAAGGTTAACATTAAAGAACCCATGCTCTATATGCTTTAATTCATT
Source organism: Lamellibrachia luymesi (assembly GCA_009193005.1). Classification (NCBI taxonomy): domain Eukaryota; kingdom Metazoa; phylum Annelida; class Polychaeta; order Sabellida; family Siboglinidae; genus Lamellibrachia; species Lamellibrachia luymesi. The sequence continues at coordinate 86,164 of SDWI01000050.1, read as the reverse complement.
GATGAAAGTTATACCATTCCACAGATACAAAAATTATCCCTGCACCTCAATTATGTCAAGTTATGAACTGTCAGAGTTATAAATGTTGACGTGTTTGACCCATCTGCACAAATTAAGGAAATTTACCCAAGATCCGAAACTATTGGGAGCCCGGCAGTGAATCTAGGGGCCCACACTAAATTCGAATCCTGTGAAATATAATATAAATTGTGTTTATAACAACATGCATATTCTATCACCCGAGTTTGATGTTACAAATGTATCTTCTGTTCACTGGTTTGGACCACCAGAAATTTGGTAGTACCACCAAATTTTCAAGGCTGGCGGTCTGCCCAGAAAAGTTAATATCTAACCCTGTATAAGTATGTAACATGATAAAAAATTGTGATGTGATGTCGAGTGCAACAAATTTTATACCAATCACCTGCCCTGGAATTGTACCCATTTTACCAGGACATTTTGACCATATTTAAAAAATCTCTATGTATTCTATCAAATTTGATTTTCTCAACTAATAATGTTATTATATACATGTGTTGTATATGAAATGAAAGCTAAGAAACTAAACTTTCCAAATATGCGCTTATTATGTGCATGACTCTTGATTTATGCAATAATATGATAAGTTGAAATTAATAGTCAAAATCTTTTTTTTGCGAAGTACTTGCCAAAATTTCAACATAGTTTTTTTTACTATTTCTGTTGTGAATACATGGCAAGTTCATTTGCAAAGGTTTTCGACAGATATAATAGCTACATCTTGCACCAAACACTAGATCTCTATGACAATCACGAAAGGAACTGTGGCATTTATAATACAAACACATCAGTTCAAAAACTGTAATTTGAAGTTGTTCACATCGTCGTCATCACCACCAAATAGAATGACTAGCACTTACTTTCCAGAAGTTTATCTCACACATAGCAAAGTCGATATGTCCTCACACAACTCCATGCCTAGATTGCAAACAAACGGCATTTTTATTCAGTAAGAGTATATTTATGGCCTGATTGCGTGGTGTCGGCCATTTTACTATTTCGGAATTGTTCCCGTAGTTGTCGTCACCACCAAATAGTTTGTCTGCGACTGAACTTCCACAATTTGGCACACACCCGGCAAAGTCGATCCACTGTCACACATTTTACTGTCTAAATCCCCAACAAACTCCTCTTTTCATGCCGGTAAACTGCTATATTCACAGCCCGATCCACCGGCATCGGACATTATAAAATGCGCACTGATTGCACATTTGAAAACTTGAAGAATACCCGTTGAAATTTCATTAAAATGCCAAGATAAACGAACTATTACTGGCTGCCGCCATTACAGGAAGTTAGCTATACCTCGTGGTATATCATGTGACCGGCATAAAACGGAAAATCACAACAAATGAATACGACAACGGGTGAATATGGTAAACTACGCATGGGTGCGTATTTGGTAACATGTGGTAACTACGCATGGGTGCGTATTTGGTATAAAAAGGGTTAACATGCATATTCTTATGGAATTTGTTTGTGGCACATCTTTAACATGTTAATGGGAAATGTTTTCGTCATGTGAAAGAGACTTTGTGGACACTATGTAACTTTCATTCATAATTCAGCAATTTATTAAGCACATTATAATAGACACAGTAAAAGTTGCATTTCTAACTGCTTAGTTGGTTGAGATGACCAAGTCCTAAGTCTTTTATGCAGTTCTACCCCCCCCAGTAGTCTTTAATGCACTTGTCTTCATCCTGTTGTCCAGAATCATGGAAGTGCATATGAGCACGGCTTTGATTATATATAATATTCTCAAAAGCATAACAACAAATCCTGGTCTAAGAAAGGAGAACTAATGCCTGTTACATGGCATATTTTTTATCAGGTACCAGCCCTAACAAGGTCACTATGGCCCATGTGAATGACATATACATTTCTCATCTTTTTGTACACCAAGTCAGGTGCTACGAAGTCGGCACGTTGTACCAATTTCCTATGAAATGACAAGGGTAGTTTGGACCAGGTCACGCTGCTAGTACTTTGTAGTAGTATGTAGTTTTGTTCTTGTGAATGAGGACATGTTAAATGTAGTCACTACTAGAACCGATGTCGGTATTTTACTCTTTCTTATTGTTCTTTTTCTCTTTTATAGTTGCCGTTGGACAAGAGCCAAAGATCGGATGTTTCAAAAACTTTCATTAGCAATCCATAAAATGTTAACAATTAATTAAATTAAATTCGGCAAACGAAATCAGACTAACGCTGCATTTGTTGTTGATTCGATATGGCGCGGTTAGTTACCCTGTCGTCGATACAAAAGACTATGGACCCGTAAAACCGGATGACTGAACATCTAGAAAGACATACATCCCGATGTGCGGCCATGTTGGATACGCACTCGTCAATTTCACGGAAAACATGCACGAATTATCGCAATTACCGCGCAACTGCACATCGATCAGACGTTATGCCACATATGGTGTGGAGACGGGCAGTGCATTCCACAATGAGATGCAACAATGTGAGATATTTACCGAAGGAATCGTACGTTTTCGGCGGTAATATTTTACACCCTACAATCTTCTTATCAGCAGCCCGACGAGCAATCGATGGGGTCAGCGGGAACTTCGCCACATCTCATTGGTCGGTTTAAAATATTCGGCGAAGTGAAGGTCAAGGGCGACACGTAGCGCCGACTTGCGAATATCTCGGATATAATTCTTTGATTTTCGGCCTCTCCGATAGGTGCTAAAGTTGGGACGCAGTAGGGGGACGTTTTGAACTCTGAAATTAATCCTTCGTGTTATTCCAAATAGTACAAATTTGTCAATCCCAAAATATTTATTTGAATGACGAGTCACAGAACTTTGTGGCAGGTGTTGTCTTTGATTGTGACTTCAACTTTCGCCAGCATATTTCTCAAGTATGTAAATCCTGTTTCTATCATATACGTGATCTTCGTCGAATTCGGCGTCACATCTACTGCTAAAACAATATCAACAACATTAATTAGTAGCCGCCTTGTGTAACCCTGGTGGATTTAGCTGTTTATGTATTTGTTAGGCTAGTCACTAGAGGGCGCTATACCCCGTGTCACTCCCAGTTTATCGATCTGAGCCCGTTTTAGAAAGTAGTCAGTGCAGTTAGCCCTGACTAACCTGGGTCGGAGTTGTTATATGCAAGCAACCTTCTCCCGGCTCAGTATACATATTGACAATTTATCTCTAGTGAGTCACTTTCATAATACTTATATAGTGAGACTTTATTTATAAATTATTAGAAGTTGTGAAACTGTATGTTATGTTGAATGTTTTGGAAGCTGCCACTTTACAATTCAGTTAAGGGCTACATTAATAAACGCCACGGCAATAGGTTTGCTTTATTTATAAATTATTAGAAGAAGTTGTGAAATTTTATATTAAGTTGAATGTTTGGAAGCCACTTTACAATTCAGTTAAGGGCGTGGCGGAAATAGGTGTGCTGGGCGTGGCGGCAATGTTATGTTTTTTATGTTATGTTGAATGTTTTGGAAGCCGCCACTGTACAATTCAGTTAAGCGCTACATTAATAAACGCCACGGCAATATGTGTGCTGGGCGTGGCAGTACTGGGTAACTTTGTATTGTTGTTGTACATTGCCATTCATCTAAAGATTGGATACAACTAATTGTTACTGATGTATGAAGCGCTGTCTAAACGTGATAATGTATAAGAGAGGTTGTAATGCAGAAACTCCATTTGTGGCAATGGGTTATTTGATATGTGTGTGTGTACTAGTGCCCTGCACGGGCCGGGCTTTAGGTCCAAACCCGGCCCGGCCCGGGCCGGGCCTCTACATAATTTCGTGGGCCGGGCCTGGGCCTACATATTGCGTGCCCGGGCCGGGACTTGGCTGAAAACAATTTAAACACATCGGGCTTGGGCCGGGCCTTGGCCTAATAAAAACATTCATACAAAACCCAGATTATTAATTTTATTATTAATAAAAACTGATTATAAATTGTAATTCCGGTTAATGAATGCTTAAAATGATTTCTTTAGTATTATATAGTTGCAAATTGCATGGAGTTATGAATGACACTAGTGCTTTATACATTGGAATGCAGTTTAACCTCTTCAACAATGGGACTTCCTATGGTATCATTTTAATAATGTGCATTCTTTTAATAGAGACATTTCATATAACATATATGCATATAGTCGCATGCCCATATCTTTGTATTGTAATTCTTTAAACATATACTGGCATTCCAAGACACTGTGACTGGAGTAGACTCTGTAAACTGCATATTTTTGGCATGAATGTACCCTTTTGCATATATCTAATGGGCCCATATCAGGCCACTTAAGTTCACCTGGCTGGAAGCAGCCAACCCCAAATGTTTACTTTAGACATATTTGCAGAGGCAATCAAGCCATAATTAACCACCAACTTATCACACTTTAACCCAACCTGTGGATATTCTATTGTCTCGGTCTTCCCTCCAAATATTGCCTGCCTGAATTACCAGCCCACTGGCCACAGCCCACTACCCAGTATTGCCAGTACCCAGTACCCACCCCAGTTGGTAATTGGTATTTTTCAATTATGTTAACTAGTGTCTACTGTTCAGTGTCTACAATTTCTCAAGTACTGATTCATTCACACTTGTACAAATTCACACATGTCTGAACCTGATCTGTCTCAGGCTAGTGACTGCAGACCTGCTGGAAATGCCACTGGGTGTCAGTGCCAGTGGGTGACATAGTACGTAGTAGCTAGTACTAGCTACTAGCTAGACACTACTAAACAACAACTAACATTAGTATTTCAGTAGTAAACATTATACTATGTTCATATATTAATTTTTATTTAATAAAACAATAAGTCTGTTTTTACAGTTTATTTGTGTTTCGTCTTTCTTATAAGATTATAGGTTTATCTTCTCTAAACTTAGCGGGCCGCTGGCTTGCGGGCAGCGGGCTTACCCGTCTTTGGCCCGCGGGTATGGGCCGGGTATGGGCCTGAAACTTGCGGGCCGGGTTGGGCCTGGGCCAAACATTCACGGTCTGGGCTGGGCCTGGGCCTAAATTCTAGTTTGCGGGCCTGGGCCGGGCCGGGCTTCAAAATTTGTTGCAGCCTGGGCCGGGCCTGGACTCTAACTGCTAATTGCGGGCCGGACTTGGGCTCGAATTATAGGCCCGCGCAGGGCACTAGTGTGTACCATTGTACTTTCACTGCATTGTTTGGTAAATTAGACGTTTATTAATGTATCGCTATGCTGTCATCGTATATGTATATGCTACTCAAAGTACAACCTGGTTTCACGGGTTTCGGGCAAACGTAATCACATGGCTCTGTTAAGAGGTTGCGTGTTTTGCTTTACATATTAACCACTGTCAATACCCAATAGTCGTTCGACTTGGTTACAAGTGGTGTCAGAAGTGGGATATCTGACAGTATAAGCTTACAGAGGACGGATGGCGTCGGCAGAAGAAAAGTTGGCTCGGCTGGAGGAGATGGTGGAGACGCTAAAACGCAACCAACAGCAGCCTGTCAACGTCACGGTGACCGCCCCTACGACTAGAAAACTGAGGATGTTCTGCGGTCGAACTAGTGAACTTCACTGCTGGATCGGGGAAGCACGGAGCATCTTACCAACCGTCTCTTCGGCCGATAGACTGTCATTTTTTATCGCCCACCTGGAAGGATCGGCCCGGGAAGAAGTAAAGTACGCCCCAAGTGATGAGAAGGACTGTATCGATAAGATATTTACGTTAATGATGTCCACTTTTGGAGAAACCCGCAGTAATGCGCAGCTTAAGAGAGAATTATACGATCGGATACAGGGTAGTAGAAAAAGTGTTAGGGAGTTCTCCAGAGCGCTCCTGGAGATTTCTCAAGGATTGACTGATAAGGCTGCAAGTAAGGATAATATGTTGATAGAAGTATTCTGTGAAAACCTGTTAGAACCTGAGATAAAACGGGAAATAAAGAGACTACTTCCGACTGACCCCAACATTTCGTTTGGCGCATTGCGTTCCGAAGCGATTCCACTAGAGGAGGACGGTTTGAGTGGGCCACACAGGAGTGTACGTGTGAGGGAAGTTCACGAACCCCGCCACGCCTCCGATGACCCGAGTCCACTGGACCGAATTGCGGCCCAGTTGGAACTACTCGCGACCACTCAGTCGGAAATCGTGTCTTTGTTGCGAGCACAACAACAGAGGGCTGCGGGGGGGGGTGGCTGCGAGATCTAGCACACCGGAACCCCGCAGCAGCGGATCACTTAATTGTGAGTATTGCAGGAGAAGGGGTCACGCCCAGAATACGTGTTGCAAGCGGGCAAGCAATAGACGCCGTACCGATGAACAGTCAGGTGTTCATGCGTACGGGGATCAGTCAGATACCCGTGCAATGCGGGGTTGTCCAGTAGCGCGATCTATGTCGGGCCCAAATGTGCCAGTACCCCGGGTTCAACTGGGAAACTAATTCACCCCGTTGCTGAGCGTCAGGCAGGCGTGTGTAGTAGTAGTATTGACTGCGTGTTAGTGGACGCTATAGTGGGTAAGACCCCCATCATTTCATGTGATATAGCAGGCGAAAAACCAGAATGGTTTTAGATATGGGTTCTGAAGTAACTATTTTAGAGGAATGGTGGTTCAACGGATAGTTAATGACTTCTGTCGACTGTTTAGAGGATGCGTCGTCATGGTTACAACTGGAAGCAGCCAACTCTCTGGTGTTCCCGTACATTGGGTACTATTACAGCCGATATAAATGTGTTGGGAACTATCGTTAAGAACAAGGGGATTCTAGTGCAGAAAGATCCACCAGGGCTAAATCACCACAGGGAAACCTCGGGGATACTGGGTATGAATGTTTTAGGCGCAATCCAAGAAATTAGGGAACTACATCGCACCATAGAGACCCATGATCGCAAACCAAAACGGGAAATAGAGGGAAGAGTAGTGAAAATTACAGGGGACACAAGTGTAAATATACCGGCATGGTAATCGTGTAATGTCACAGTGTCAGTGCCACGTTGCAGCGGTAACGGAATGGTAGAACCATTGGATGAACCCCTAAAGGGATGTTTACCACTCCAAGCGGGACTAGTAGGTTCCATTAATGGTTGTTTTGGGATGACCATCGTCAACCCAACTCCCAACGAGGTGTGGTTGCGTTCCCGTTCCCCTGTAGGGAGGATTTATACAGTTGATGTAATCGACAGGAATCCAAAGCACACGGTACGTTTCCAGGAATTGGATGACGGATTGAGAGTAAGCTTGGAACCCAGACAGATGACAGTTAATACACGATGGGTAAGCAGCAAGCAAAGTCGAGACATACCTGAGTTACCCAGTGATCAGAGTTGGATGCGAGATGTGAGTATTGGTGATATTCCGCCCTCAACTGAGCAGCGGAACACATCTATCAACATATTATCCTTACTTGCAGCCTTATCAGTCAATCCTTGAGAAATCTCCAGGAGCGCTCTGGAGAACTCCCTAACACTTTCTCTACTACCCTGTACCCGATCGTATAATTCTCTCTTAAGCTGCGCATTACTGCGGGTTTCCCCAAAAGTGGACATCCGTAGCGTAAATATCATATCGATACAGTCCTTCTCATCACTTGGGGCGTACCTTACTTCTTCCCGGGCCGGTCCCTCCAGGTGGGCGATCAAAAATGACAGTCTCTCGGCCGAAGAGACGGATGGTAAGATGCTCCGTGCTTCCCGGATCCAGTAGTGAAGTTCACTAGTTCTACCGCTGAACATCCTCAGTTTTCGAGTTGGAGGGGCGGTCGCCGCCTACTGAAAGAGATCGCCCGACTGAATTGTTGTACTCAAATCAGCAGGTATTTGCTCAACATGAAAGTGATGTTGGGTTGACCCACACTGTCAAACACTGAATATGCACAACAGAAGACGGCCTTGTCAGAGCGGCCTACCGTCGCATTCCACCTCCTCAGTTTGAGGACGTCAAGGTACACATTAATGATCTAATTCAGCAGGGAATAGTCAGACCTAGTCAGTCTGAATACGCCAGCCCAATAGTTATTTGCAAGAAAAAGAACGGGTACATTAGGATGTGCGTGGACTACCGTAGACTTAATACCAAGACGAGGAAGGATGCATTCCCACGAGTGGATGAGATTTTTTATCATCTGGCAGGAGCCAAGTATTTCTCGACGGTCGATTTGAAATCGGCGTACAATCAGGTGGAAATAGACGAGTCTGATCAACATAAGACAGCGTTCACGACGCCCATGGGTTTGTACGAGTACACGAAAATGCTATGGACTTTGCAATTCACCTGCTATCTTTCAGAGGTTAATGCACATCGTGTTCAGGGAGCAGATGCATGAAACGGTGCTGATTTTCTTAGATGACATAATCATATACTCTTCCACTATTGAAGAGCACTTTGAACGACTTGCGTTAGTGTTTCAGCGACTAGCATCTCACGGGTTAAAGGTCGAACCTATTAAGTGCTATCTCTTTCATAAATCAGTTTCGTACTTAGGACAGATAATATCTGATCAATGGATTGCGGCTGACCTAGAAAAGGTGAAAGCGGTAAGCGAATGGCCAGTGCCAGAGAATGCGAGAGAACTGAAAATCTTCCTGGATACAGCGAGATATCACCGACGTTACTTTCATAATTTTTCGCAGCTTTTCGCTGAATCTGGTGCTATATAGAAAGGGGACACGAACCCGCACGAAGGTAAAAACGGAAGGAACCACCAGCAGTAGCGAAACTCCTGCAACAATGGGACCGGCTACATATTTGTGCTGACAGGTTATGCAGAACAATGACGGACCCAACGGACGGATCAAAGGTAACGCAGTTGTTGCTACCAAGTACAATGAAGGATGAAGTTCTACAGGAATTACATGATATGATGGGACATCGAGGCATAGACAGAGTAGAGAAACTAGTACGTTCACGGTTTTACTGGCTAAATATTCGTTCGGACATTCAACACTGGATTTCGATGTGCGAATGTTGCAATCTTACAAAAATGCCACATCTAAAGGTACGCACACCAATGCATAGCACTGTGGCCAGGGAACCATTAGAAGTAATTGCCATCGATTTTACAGTACTCGAGCCTGCCAGTAACGGTATCGAAAATGGACGTATACAGCAAATTTACTATTGCAGTGCCGACTAGGAATCAGACAGCGCAAACGGTAACCAAAGCTCTGATACGGGAGTGGTCTTCCGCTATGGAGTTCCGTGTTGGGTACACTCGGACCAGGGCCGGTGTTTTGACGCCAAGATTGTCACCGAGTTGTACAAGATTTACGCGATCCAGAAATCCCGAACAACCCCGTACCATCCGATGGGAAACGGACAATGCGAGAGATATAACAGAACAATGCATGCATTGCTTCGCACGTTGACACCCACTCAGAAATCCAAGTGGCCAGAGCATTTGCCAGAATTAACATATGCCTACAATGTAACACATCATGCCGCGACTGGATTTAATCCCTTTTACCTCATGTTTAGCCGGATTCCGCGTTTACCTGTTGATATTCGACTGCATCGTGACGATATACTACAATCGCAAGGAGACAGAAGTGACTGGGTACATCAGCATTAAACAAGATTGAAAAGGGCATGCACGAAAGCGACTGAACAACTGAACCTGGATATTGCCATCGAAAGGCTGTGCACGATAAGCGGGTAAGGGAAGACGTCCTGCGTGTTGGCGAACACGTGCATTTACGCAACCGCGTGAAAGGGCGCAACAAGATAGGGGACGCGTGGGAGCTCAGCGTCTACATTATCAAAGAGAGAAAAGATGACACATATGTCGTTGCGCCAATGACTGGCCTTAAGATACGAGTCATTAACCGTACATATTTACGAGATAGACAGAGACAGCGAGACGCGCAGTAGCGGAGCGAGAATCTCGATATCAAACACCTAGGCCTGGACCAAACATATTACATAGTGATGTAGAGTCACCGGACGCCGAATCTGGACGTGTCGAAATCACCATCTCTCGAGAACCGCCCATTAACTACTCCGATTCAGACTCGGACCAAGACCAGGTAGTTATCTCGCCTATGCCTTTACGTCGGTCAACGCGACGTAATGCTGGCTACCACAGTAACCCCTTTCGGGATCCTAGATCAGTGCTTAATAATTAGACATATTTTATACGCGGACGCCTATATTTAAAAGTGGGGGAAGATGTAACCCTGGTAGATATAGCTGTTTATGTATTTGTTAGGCTAGTCAGAAGAGGGCGCTATTCCCCGTGTCACTCCCAGTTTAACGATCTGAGCCAGTTTTAGAAAGTAGTCAATGCAGTTCGCCCTGGGCCGGAGAAGACGACAGACGTTGTTCTATGCAAGCAACCTTCTCACGGCTCAGTATACATATTGACAATTTATCTCTGGTGAGTCTCTTTCATAATACTTATATAGTGAGATTTCATTTATAAATTATTAGAAGTTGTGAAACTTTATGTTATGTTGAATGTTTTGGAAGCCGCCACTTTACAATTCAGTTAAGGGCTACATTAATAAACGCCTAGGCAATAGGTGTGTTTTATTTATAAATTATTAGAAGAAGTTGTGAAATTGTATGTTAAGTTGAATGTTTGGAACCCACTTTACAATTCAGTTAAGGGCGTGGCGGAAATAGGTGTGCTGGGCGTGGCGGCAATAGGTGTGCTGGGCGTGGCGGCAATAGGTGTGCTGGGAGTGGCGGCAATAGGTGTGCTGGGAGTGGCGGCAATAGGTGTGCTGGGAGTGGCAGTATTGGATAACTTAGTATTGTTTGTTATGCATTGCCATTCACCCAAAGACTGGATACAACTAATTGTTACTGGTCCGTAATTTGGCTAGTTAATGACATTTGTTACAGGTTTCGTACCAGCGTTTAGTTATGCATATGATGCTTTCAGCTATGTGTGTGACACTTACTTATGCATGTGTTTATGTATGTGTTGCATTTAACTATGTAGAAACGATTTCTTGCTATGTATGTACCACCTTTGCCATGTGGTAATAGTTTTTAGGTATGCGTGTACCAGTTTTAGCAATGTAGTAACGCGCTTACTTATGCATGTAATTGTTTCAGCTATGTTTGCAGCACTTTTAGTTATGCATGTGTTGCATTTAGTTATGTAGAAAGCTTTCTCGCTATGTATGTACCACTTTTTTATATACATTATCTATGTACGTGTTTCATTTCGCATTCGCAACGTAAGTAACGCCTTTAGCCACGGAGGAACGTTTTTCGCTGTGCAGATGTCACACTTAATTACATATGTAATGCTTTTTGTTAAGCGTGTTCCAGTTTTAGCTATGTAGTCACAAAAAAAACAGTTTATACATATATAAATCTAGCATGTAAAGGGAAACCTAATTACTTAGCGTTAAACACTGCATAAATAACAACTTGGTGCATATAAATTATGTATGTATGACAAGTCTTTTTCCAACGAAGTTACAAACAACATGTATGCTGTAAGTCAACAATGCTGTTCAGAATTTATTGCAAAAAATAATGTTTATCATATGTAATAAGCAAAGTAACTCTATCAATGTATATGAAGACTGTAGTGGAATCTCACCAGTATCGTGATAGTAACACGTACACATCTACATGTGCTTTTAGAAATGTGTAAATAATAATAAATAATGTATGTTATGTAGATATCAGAACAAGCATTAAGAAATTCCAAACACTTAAGTACGAGCGTCTTTTTTACAGCAGGACTCAAATACACATGTACTGCAAGTATATTTTCAGTTTATTATTCCGAAAAATTAAGCTTCCCCAGAAGCTGCTTCAGTTCCCGCGACGACATCTTCATGACATTGACGAGTTCAACAGAAGGCTGGAATTCATCTTGAAATCAGTACATAGACCGTCCTGTCGTCTTTGGGTCGGATCTTCTCACCTTGCTACGGACTGGTTTTTGTAGAAATCATTGAAACATTGACTTTCCTCTTTCTTTCTCCTGGTCTGCTTTCAGAAGAATTACCTGAAACAATGTTAACAAGAGTTTAGTTTACAATACAGAAAGTAGAAACATTTACAATAATACAAGCATGTGTACACCTGACGTACAAAATAATGACCTCCTGCATCAATTTTCAACCTGCGCTGCACCTAAATTAGTTTGAAAAACCCAGTTTTATCCAGAAAATTAACTTGGACATTTAATTAATTAAATAACAAATAACTCGGTGACAGCGCTGTGTATGCCACGGGAAGAGCAGCTAAACACGTTACTACATAGTGAATGTGTTACACGCTTAGAAAACAGCGTTACATATGTAGCAAAACGCATTAGCTAACATTGGTCAAATGTCACGCAGATAAAGAAAAATTACAAACAATTAAACAAAATGACAGCAAAATTACACATTTTTAAAATGTCATGCAGTTAAAGAAAATGACGGCAAGAAATGACACACAGTTAAAGAAAATGACAGCAAAATGTCATGCAATTAAAGAAGACGACAGCAAAATTACACATAGTTAAAGAAAATGTCGAACTGTCGCGTCTTATGTGTCCACCGGTGGGGAATTATACAAATTGTAAAGGCGTGCAACAATGTTTCCATTCACGAGACCACCAGTCAAACACAATTACTAAAATAGTTGCTCATGTCATCGCGGTCGTTGCGCATGCGCAACCCCTTATCTCAACCGCCGCCTATTAGTACGGTATACCATGTAATCCCGTGAGATTATTTTGTATGAATGTTTTGTTTTGGGTTTAAATAAACAGAAAATCAAGGGTGGCAATTTTACTTTTCGTTTTTAAAGTTTTTTTATGGGGTCTCAAACATACCGACCGCAAGTGACTGTATTATCGCCCAATACACCAACATCAATGTTAATAAAGAATCATTTAAAAAAAATATTCGTTGAAAAAATCTGAAATAAACCATGGACATTTTAGAGACACTAGCCCTCCTATTGTACGAATGTGATTTCAATATCTTGAATATCTTTGAATTTATTGCAATAAACATGAAAGTTAAAACTATGATCACGTCGGCCAATCAATGATCATCGTTAAAACTTGACCCCTTGACTAACGAACTTTAAAATTACCCCAAAAATTGTGAGACCAACTCATGCATCTTTTGCCAATTTGGCTGGATGTTGTCCAGATCGTCTTCTGACGTCTCTTTTAGGCACATAATCACTCCGTATAATCACGAATGCCCAAGACCTTGCGCAGTGTGTTAATTGATTTCCGGTACACCGTATGGCGCCACTTGTATATGCACTTTTATATTCAAGCTCCGGTGTGTGGCGCCACCGTTTGTCGCACGCACGCACGCACGCACGCACGCACGCACGCACGCACGCACGCACACACACACACACACACACACCAGAGAGGTCAGACCACATTTGAACGTCCTGTCGCCAGAATCAGAGTGTAGGTTCCGTTCTTACAGTAAAAAAGTACTTATTACATGCTAATTATGAAACTATGTAATGAATATTCATGAAATTTTACGCGAACTGATCTTGAAATGAAACGAGCGAAAAAATCGGATTTAGGACATATTGGAATATGTTGAGTACATACGGTGAGTACATATGATGAGTACATAATGGTTTATGCATTCCACGTTAAAAAAATAGAACCTACAACAATGCACAATGTTGTGTAAATGTATTAACCGTAAGCTACTGGGCGCTTTCTTGCAGTTGAACAACTAGGTCTACCACAACCAGTGTGATCGATATTTGTGAAATATTACCACAGAAGACAGTAAGCTCTAGATGGCACATGGATAAATAAGATTATCGAGACTATAAGCCAATTAAATTGTCTTCTAAACATATTCACATGGTTAGTAGCCTATTTACACAGACTGCAGGTCATTTATCGTAAGAATGGGTACTTTTATATCCAGTCTCCGTTTTCACTTAGCTAAAGTAATATCAAGTTTCAAAAGCCTTTTCGAGACTCCTAGTGCCATGTTACATTGCCTCTCCATCCTCTTCTCTATCAAGTGTCTCTATTAACACACACACACACACACACACACACACACACACACACACACACACACACACACACACACACACACACACACACACACACACACACACACACACACACACACACACACACACACACACA
>SDWI01000050.1:56224-71420 GCA_009193005.1 Lamellibrachia luymesi | reverse complement strand
CACACACGCACAATCACACACACTCACACACACACATACACGCAATAACACACACACACGCCCGCACGCACGCACACACATACACACATCATAAACCGGTTTTACCTTTCTTATTTACTCTCCCATATCATGTCAACACCGTGACGCACTGCGCTGACACGCTTCAGTGGTCAGTAGGGTGGCACGACATTCTATTCTGATATGACTCAGCTAATTACGATAATCAAACAACAGAACATATTAAACCAACAGTGGTCTAGATTGTTTAAGATATTAACATTTCCACAACACAAAGCACGTATTTCGGCTGTAGAGATCATTTAATTCCTCACCGACTGGTTGAACTGTTACAGACCACCCACGTTACCTTGGAAACTTATTGGAACACGCCACGCCGTGGGGCATGACGTCGTCGATACGTCACAAAATTAAGGTTTCGGAAGTCGCGAAAAGTAAATCATGCGCATTACATATATTTCATTATTGGTCCTCTGGTGTATGGCGCAGTAGCACAGTGGTTACAACGTCGGACCCTCGATCCAGAGGACCTTGGTCCGGGTCCTTTTGTTGCCCATTTGAAGCTTGGGCAATTTCGTTCTCTCCACGTTGCTCCAGCCTTCGCGCAGTAATTACAATCTTACTGAATGCTTACCACATAAGCCAAATTGGTGATGGAATAAACAAGTCTGCCAGGGGGTGAAGTACACGTTGCTTTGAGCGGTCCTACGCGCTGGATACCGCGCTATTAAAGACTTTACCTTTATCATTTCTTATGTTTTTTTTTCTATACTTTCGCTGCACATAAAACACCTCATATCTCAGAATCATACATTGTGCCGTGAGCAATAACCACAGTCCGTCCCACAAGCTCATGACGACCGCAACAACGTGGAACTACTTCAGGTGTAGTCACGACGGTTGAGACAACGATACTCGACACGCGCCGCTGCACACGAAGTGAGTCAGCCAGTATACGCCGCGGTGTTGTCGCCGAGCCGTGCTGAGCGAGCGACAAACACAGCGAAGCGTGACATCGCCAGAGCGCCAACTACATGAGACACAGGCAGTTGGCAAGCAGTTTTTTTCTGTGAAGTCGGCGATGTAGCAATGCCGAATCAACACTCTCACGTTCGACAGTCACGCTGGATACGACTTTAGTAACACAAAACAGACAGCCATCATGGCAGGCCAGTGATCAGCCGTAAACCGGAGCGAGTTCGTTCACGCAAGGTTCGGCTTTTGTGATTGTTTGTTTTGGCCGGATATTGGTCTAGGAGGTTAGCACAGTTTTTTTTACGCCAAACTATTGGGAGTTTGGTACAGGGACTCACACACCACATAGGCCGCTGCATGTACCTATCTAACTAAAGGAAGTTCGATTACATTTCCCCACAACTGACAAAACAAAGACCGGGGATGATTCTGTATCGAGTTGTACAAATAAGAAAACAAATCATTGAAACGACGAAATGAAAGAACGAAGTATTAAAATTGTTCGGTGAAATTTGAAGGATTAATTTTGTAATTAGTTTGAACAAAGATAGAACACACACGCACGCACGCACACAAACACACACACACGCACACCGACACCACATATGCATGCATGCACCGACGCACGCCCGCGCGGTGAGTTCATTGTGTTATGACAAAACATACTTTTTTATTGTTTTTTTCAGATACACCTCCGTTGAGAGTGGATGATGAGGCGGAAGTTTGCAACAAGTCATGCGGTGCGCATGCTCAGTGTCACTGTGACGTATTGCGAGACGTCACCCAGTGCAGGTGCCACAAGGGATACTACCATTCATAATTGTGAATTTCATTGCACTTTAACTGCCTTAATGTGATGTAATGTCCCGTCAAGTCGTATGACTTCTGGTGACGTCCACGATGAGCTGTCTCCTACCAATCCTGTCTCTTGTTAGTTTTCTAAACTCGTCCATCGTCAGTTTTGTTACATCCCTGATCTCATCCATCCATGTGTGGTCTTCCTCTCTTCGCCTGCCTTCACTTATTACTGTGTTACATCCCTGATCTCATCCATCCATGTGTGGTCTTCCTCTCTTCGCCTGCCTTCACTTATTACTTCGCAACATTCCATAATATATTGATATGGAAATAACATTACCTACATAATATACTGATATGGAAATAACATTACCTATATAATATACTGATAAGGAAATAACATTACCTATATAATATACTGATATGTAAATAACATTACCTATATAATATACTGATATGGAAATAACATTACCTATATAATATACTGATATGGAAATAACATTAGCTATATAATATACTGATATGGAAATAACATTACCTATATAATATATTGATATGGAAATGACATGGCGTCAGCCTCTGTGACTCGAGTCCGCATGGCGTCAGCCTCTGTGACTCGAGTCAGCCTCTGTGACTCGAGTCAGCCTGGCGTCAGCCGCTGTGACTCGAGTCCGCCTGGCGTCAGCCTCTGTGACTCGACTCAACAAGTCTCATCTTGTGTAGAAGGTTTGCTACACACCAGAAGTTTATACAAGAGTCAATAACATAAAATGGTGTAATACTCACAGTGCGATTTTTTAACTACAGCCGTAAGACTAATATCGACTTCATCGATCTACCAAATTAATGATACTTTTCATACAGAGAGTTCTACGCCGCCAATGTCACCACTAGGTGACTCCACCTTACGTAAGATGGCCGTTTTATTCCTCGCCGTGCAACTCGGCAGACTGTGTTGTACAGTTTATCATATCTAATAAATATTTGTTTTGGATGACGTTTCTAAGTCTCATTAACTAAATTTGATAAGTCGATATAGCGACGATAACGATTATGATTAATGCTTAATTTGAAAGAATACGGCGTAGACAAATATGGAGAGAATCTTATTATAATTGATCGTGAGTATGCTTGTATGTAAGTTTTTACGTTAAGCTACTCCTCCAAGGCGCAATGCATCTCGGGAGTCATACTTTCATGGGTTCATGTACGACCCCACGGTTGGGTCATCTACGACCCCACGGTTGGGTCATCTACGACACCACGGTTGGGTTATCTACGACCCCACGGTCGGGTCATCTACGACCCCACGGTTGGGTCATCTACGACCCCACGGTCGGGTCATCTACGACCCCACGGTCGGGTCATCTACGACCCCACGGTCGGGTCATCTACGACCCCACGGTCGGGTCATCTCAGTTTTATTTTGTCGAAATTCACCCCGCTATTACCCTTTATAGGAACAATCGAATTATGCCGTGTATCTAGTACTCTACTACGTGAACAATTACGTACAATTGTTGACGACGTCATACGTCAACGTCAGTCAAGTGCTAAAGAAAGGTGTGGTTATTTCACTGCAGGAATTCCCGTCGTGCTGGTGGCGAGCGTGATCACGGCTCTTGTCATTATCATCGCGGTGCTTGTCGTCAGAGTATTACACATTATACGTAAAGATGGTACAAATGCAGGAAGGTGCATTTGTACCTCAGATTAGGACATTTCTAATACACAAGCTAGGGGCATTGCCACCAGCACGTGCAATTTGTCCCCCAGTCATTCTGATTTGCTCCCCTAATCCTGCCTCATCCAAGCGGTGCCCATTAGTAAGCTCAAATTCATTATTGTTGTCAGTGTTATATTTACACCCACACCAAGGGTTAGTTGAAAAAGTTTACCAACCCAGTTTGCATAAACTACATATAATTAGCTATGCATACTAGACATATTATCTTAGTCTAAGTTGATCTACCAATAATCATAGTTTATGCGAGTAAACAATTTTACTTTGGAATATGACTGTATCCTGTATAAAAAAATTAAATGCCTTCCCTTACTTTACGGCCTGACATTCGACAGAACGAATGCAGATACAATCTGTGTTATTGTTATGCCTATGACTGACGTGTCACGCATTGAGGCACATTAAAGTCAGACTTTGAAGACTTCTACGCGCCGGCCTACACGCAGCCAAATACCGAGGAACATCCCACGACACAATGGCGCGTGTGTGGCTCAAATAAAGCGGTTGATCTGGTCGACGGTTCATCGTGGAACTAACGAAGCTAGCGGGCGCCGAACTGAGAATAGAATAAAAAAGAACACTTCTTATTTCGTAAAAAAAATATAAATACATTCACATATGAAATAAGAATATAAACAAGTTAAAAGTATTAAAAATATTATTAATTCTCGCACGTTCAACTGCGCATAAAAGAGAAACAATATTACGAAATTCACACAATTTGCACGACTCGAAGAACATTAATTCATGCTTATTTTAGAATTAGGCGTACCGAAGAATAAACTTTTCCAGCATGGTCGTTTGTCTTAGCCTCAAATCAAACCAAAGATTGACAACATGGAATGACAATAGGGAATGACAATAGGGAACTTGAATGATCGGGATGAACAATTATTGCGACGAATTCGATCAAACTTTGTTGTATTATCATGTGCAGCACAAGAGCGCGCGTCCTTGGCCGGCTGTGCCGTGCGCGCTCCTGTCCTACATCATTTTAAAGACGAGGGGCATAAACTTAACAACATTTTGCAAGAGCAGACTGGATTTCCCTGTTGATGCCAATTGTTTAACTGGTAAATAAGCAACGAGTTTATGTAGTCTGATGTAGTGTCCACCAAAGCATCGTAGGGTGAACAAGTACCTTCACGTGTAAAAAAAACTACAGCAAACTTGTCTTCATTCCCCGCAATATAATGGTACTTTGGTGGCGCTAACTGGTGTGTAACATATCGAAATAGGCTGCGCGCGCTATTATTACTATCCTAGGCCTAGCGCGAGTATCGGCATCGGATCGATACCCGGAGCCCCGGCCCTAGGCTATGGCTATGTCGCATGTGGTGCCTTCGCACAATTCAAGTTTAACACCAGTTAAGTTGTTTCCAGAATTTGGGTTTATGTGTAATTCGTTCATGAACGTGTGTATGTCAGAGGAATGTAAAACTATATCAACGTTTTAATTACAAGTAACGGAACTAACGTTACGATCCTACCGACGCAACCCGACAGGCTACAACAATATAAATTAAACAATTATTTGCTTAACAGGGTGTTTCTTACTGGGAAACGTTGCTGTATGTTGTCTTTTTTTTGGTATCATAGTCATGGCTATTGGAAAAAGGGGTGTGCTATGTGTAGGAATGGCAAGGCCCATGCCAAAGGGGAGTAATCAATCAGAAAAAAACAAAGTATTTAAACAAATAATTGAACATTGAACGGTTATGGAAGAATGGTTGTTTTAAGTTAAAAGGCAATCATTGTTGTAACAACACCGGAAGCTTCAGTGAGTCACTACTGTCCCATCAGTGCACACAGATAAGCATCAGTCCAAGCTGTTATCAGGTTGTATGGTGTTGTGTGTTGTGTATTGCCCTGCCTCAATGACACATCAATTGTCTCATTGTTAAACAGAATGCCTCCAAGTGGGTTGTAATGTAAAACCATTCCAGACTCGCAGTAATATACCAGCCCTCCTGGTGTGAATTGTGAATGTGGACATGTTCATATAACTATGTCAGACAAAAAACCAGCACTTGACCAAAAAAAATCCAGAAAGCAACTGGTAATCAAAGTGAATAATATTTTATATACTATATAAACTTTAACTACAGTATAGAATATAAACAGTATAAACATTATCAATTATGGGTACTCACCACATATTTAGGAAATAAATTATTTGATTGTGCTATGGACAACCCATTACATGCATGCACATTGCTACCACCCAACGTCAATTTGATGGGCACATCACTAAATGGAAAGTAGGCCACTGTAACATGGGGCATGAAATAAAATAGTTATTTAATGAAAGGTTAAGGCATGTTACAGATACAACTAAATATTTGTCTATGTTGATATACATGTAGGGATAGTGAGTGGAAATAAAGTTACATGAAAAAATTAATGAAAATAAAGTCACAAAATTGCCTAAGAAAGTCACAGAGAAATATAGTAACAACATTGTTTTATTCAAATACCATATATTAAATACAAAGGTACATTCTTGCACATTTTCACTGATACTTGAGCACAATAAATTTTTATGATTAAAAAAATAATTATATTTTGACACAATATTAAGTGATAATATTTATTGATTTAATAAACATATCACTGGAGCCGTCAACCCACTCTGGTTTAGACATGGCATTTAGCTGGCTTAGACAAGTGGTTGAGTCAACTTTGAAAGTGGCTTCTCAAGTGTCACTAACAAAAAAGTAAAGGTGACCAAACACTTTGGTGATCTGTAATCGTGTTTATTTATTGTTTGTTTTCTTTTAGTATTTCAACTTGTATTATAAATGCAAAGAACTAGATATACAAATGAACAGGCTTTTGCTAATGAAATGAATGATTTTTACAGACGTTTTGATACTCAGGACTCTTCCTGTAGATGTGATTCTGTGCTCAGCGATGTGTTTGTCAGTAATGCCGATAGGCTTGAAATTAATGTAGATGTTGTTACTAAAGTCTTCCAACATGTATGTAGTAGAAAAGTAACTGGTCCTGATGGCATTCCACCTTTTTTATTGAAAACATTTGCTGAGGAGCTGGCACCGGCTTGGTGTCCCATATTCCAACTTTCGGTCGATAGCCACAGGGTACCAATACTCTGGAAAACCTCATATATTACTTCTGTACCAAAGATAATTTGCCCAAAAGAAAACAATGATTACAGACCTGTTGCACTTACATCAATTGTCATGAAATGTTTGGAATGCTTAGTGGCTTGTAAGCCGAGGTTAGACGTTCAGGACTATCTTGACCCATTCCAATATGCCTACAGGCATGGCAGAGGAACATACGATGCTGTCAACACTGTTGTCCATTTAATTTTTAAACACTTAGACAAGCCCAAGGCTTATGCTAGACTATTGTTTATAGACTTTAGCTCGGTGTTCAACCTTATCCAACCTCACACTCTGCTCAGTAAGCTGAAACAAATGAATGTCAATCCATATATCATCAAGTGGTATCATTCCTTTCTAACAGACATAGTGCAGCTTGTTAAAGTAAATCAGACTCTTTCCTAAACTGTGGTAACAAATATCAGTAGACCCCAAAATTGTGTCAGTTTGCCGATTTTGTACTTTCTATATACAAATGACTGTACCAGCAGCAGTACTAACAACTACATAACACAATTTTCTGATGATTCGGCTATTCTTAGTCTGTTACATGCTGATTCTGACATCAGTATGTACACTTCTGAAATTGAAAGTTTTGTACATTGGTGTGACAACAACCACCTCAAACTCAATGTTAGTAAGACTCAAGAGATGATTTTTGATGCTAAATGTATTGTTGCCAATCACTTGCCTGTTGTTATCCATGGTGAAGAAATTGCCCAGATCGGTCAGTACAAATACCTAGGTGTCCATCTTGATAACAAACTTAGCTGGAATGTCCATGTTCACAGTGTGTGCTCCAAAGTCCACCAGCGGTGGAGTTGGCAACTGGATCATGCTTATGAAACATAACAGTTAAAACTTATCTATTGCAGCTTCCCAGTGTATCGGGCACGAAATTTCCTCGCAGCAATAGAAGAAGCACAAAGATTTGCCACTGAAGACAAACAGCAAAGGGCACACTGTGTAAGCATAGCTTGTATACATTGTTGTTAGACACAACAATAATGACATTCCATTACAGCACAAATAGCGATTATGTTTCTACTTAGCCCCTTGGGTTAGTTAGTATTTTGTAAAGAAGACTACATAGTGATTAAAACAATGTTTCAGATGGCTGTTTACACAAAGAAAGAAACATCATTCATATATGTTAATATTTCCAATGGGAGGTTTATTGCATTGCAATACACAACCAGTAATACAGTGCAAAATAAAAACAGCATGTGTATATCATGTTATGCATATGCATTCATATCCAGTATTTTCAATAATTTTACATTTGTGTTAAATCATTTAGCTATTTACGTTGAAACAGTACATAGCACCAGCATGTGGAATGGAGAATGTCTTGCAAATGCCATCCTGCCTAACAAGAGTTATTAATTGTTGTATAACACATCATTAAGTTTGTTTGTTAATTTACAGTTACCACAAGGTATCAAACAAAAGACGGAAAAACTGGACAATTCTGCCAGAGCGGCAACTGAAACATTATGAGTACATTGTCAGCCTGCAGGAGACAATCATCTGTGCCTGCATAGAGGATGAATTGCCCAAAGCCAGGAAGCATGGCATCAAGCCTGACAATCCCAGAAACATTGCACCCAACATCGCAACAGTGCCTGCTCCACCAACATCTGAGCTAGTTGCCAGGCATCGTACTCGATTTACAAAGACTTAACCGTGTCGTTGACATTAGTTCCCAATGTAACGGAGAGAAGCAAGGTAGGAACAGGTAACCAACGTGCCATTTAACCTGTGTATTTGTTGTGTAATATCAAACAATTCAAAAGTAAACATTTTTATGAAAGTACTGTGGTTTCAAAACTGTCATGGGTAACTTCATAATGTGTCTGGATAATTTTTCACAAAGCGTATGAATGTGCATTCATGTTTAACAAGTAATGACTTAACCTAATCTATGAACTTTGAACCCAGTGTATTGTCCATTTTCACTTGGAAATGTCTGTCTAATTTGCCACACACAACAGCTTAGTATAACACGGCGGTTACCTATTCCCAGCTTGCCATGTCGCCACAGAACAAACTGGTGGTATGCATAATGCCGCATAGCATCATTGTCCCCTCGTGCTGGCACACCAAACACGTCAGCTCTGTAACGTCCCACCATTGTCAATACTGTAGGGTCGAGTACCAGTAAATCAATTTCCTGTAGAAAATATATAATTATCATTAAATTTTAGGCATTTTAACTGTACTGTTTGCATAAAATGACAGGTGATTATGCATGTGTGGTTACATGAATACATACATATATACATAATAATTGTACTGCCACAAGATGCCATATATATTATATTATGAGAATATTATATTCATTGTAGGTCTGATTTGTTGTAACAGTTGCAAATAATGTTGATATGAAAGTAAGATATAGGTCAAACACTCAACAGCATATTCTGTGCCAGAGATATAATGCTACTAAACAGGGTCAGAGTCATTAAGAGTGTTCATTGTGATCAGTATAATGTGTTTGTTATAATTTGTATTATCATCTTGTCACTAGGTATGTGTATAATTTATAATTCTTCGTTATCATTTTCATTACCAATCACATATCAAACCATGTTGCAGCATGGAAAACTTTGTAGTAGACATGACGGCTTAACAAAACACAAACAAAGAAAGAGTGATGCTTGACAGTTGTCTGCTGATGTAACACAGTCTGGTTATCCCATACTGTTCTGTTGTTGCTTCATGGACAGCTGATTATATTTGTTCAGTAGTTCTTAATGAGATCAGTTGGTTAGAGCCAATGATGTACATTCTGTAAGAAAGTTGGTATAATAAGGTGTTTGTGTTTGTTCAAGCATTGTCCAGCATGAAAGGGCAGGGAGCTGCAATGATTGATTTAGATTTGGTTAGTGCTGGTCAGTATTCATGTTGGTCCACTGCTGTAAGTGTGTAACCCTTATCCATTACTTGATCACCAGTGAGTGAATGGCTTCAATGGCAAGCCTGTGGAGCATGTCTTCATAGACTTGTGTACAAAAAAGTTGTGTAGGGGATTTAATTAAAAGTATGCTTCAAAGTAGGCTTCATAGGAAATTTTAGGCATTCAGCAGTGACTGACTGTTAGTGTCTCCTGCTATGTATACTCCACGGTGAAACTCATTGAAACATCAAAAAGCCTGGAGAAACTTGTGGAATCTGGTATTTCCACCTAAATGGTGACAACATAATTAAATAACCTGATGGCATGATGATCATTATTTTTCATCACGGGTTAATTATCATTATGTGAATTTAAAATCGATTATTTTCGTTATAATTATGTAATTAACACAATAATTATCATTTCTTTATCATCATAATGACTCTAACCCTGCTACTAAACTGATTTGTAGTAAGAAATATTAACTTCAGAAAATTATGTTCACTACAGTACACAAGTAACTGGGGTGGCAGAAAGTGCAAGGTTGGTCTGAAAAATTGGTGAGAGGTTAAATCTAAAAAAATGGTGGGAGGTGGTAGAGTGGATAGGAAATTGCCTCTAAAAAATGGTAGGAGGTGTGAGTTTGGGTAAAAGGTTGGACCCACAAACAGATGGGAGATGGGAAGTTGGCCCTAAAAACAGGTGGTTAGGAGATTGAGACCGCTGCCACACACCTTCTTGTATTACTTACAGGTCGAAGGCTGAAACATTTGTCAGGCTGCATGTTGCAGCATAATCGTTCGACATCACTTGTCATTTCTTGACAATGAACAATTTGGAGCAACCGCACTTCCAACTATTCTTGGTGTATTTTGCCTCATAATATCGAATAAGAGGCCTGGCTCCCTCTCGGCCATCTGCAGAAGCAGCCCTTTTGCCTCCTGCTCAGTCAAGGCACTGATGCCAGCCTGGAAGGATGACGAAGAAGAGGTGCCACCAAGTAAAATTGCTCTAAAAATGGTAAATGTACTGGTTTCCATGATTTGTGGGTGGTAAGTGAAAATCAGATGCTGGGGGCCTCGCTCAATGGTTGTGGTGTGTGGAATTTTTTATTTTACGTTGCATGTACTTCATTCTGATGCTTTTCAAAGTGAAATGATGGTGCGCAGGTACATCTGGATTAAAGATTAGTAAACATATATTTTTTTGCGGTTTGCTATTACATTTTGTTGCTAGTACATTTTGGCTTGAAAGCAGGTTGTAAAAATGCTGAAAAAGCTGTTCTACTGCCAAAGTGGTACACTTGGCATATCTGCATATTCTTTCACGTACACAACACATAGGTATTGCTGTTGCTGTTGCAGGGATACTATATGCACTTATTATTGTCTAAAATATTTGGCTCAGAACTTTAAATGTTGATCAACACATGAAATCATCACCATTGATGTTGTATGTCTATTATAATAAAAAAGTGTTTTAGTTGTTTG
This sequence comes from Lamellibrachia luymesi, assembly GCA_009193005.1. Lineage (NCBI taxonomy): Eukaryota > Metazoa > Annelida > Polychaeta > Sabellida > Siboglinidae > Lamellibrachia > Lamellibrachia luymesi. The sequence continues at coordinate 60,368 of SDWI01000050.1, read as the reverse complement.
TAAACTATGTGACAACTATTCTACATACCGTTTCCTGTATTTTCTTGCATAATTATATTGACTAATAATATTACTACCTATCACTTAGTGATTGGGGCTATAATTATATGCATTATATTATCAAATATGCATTTGTCATCTATGTGACATACAGATGACATGTAGTGTAGTTAAAATAACAAATTAATGTCATGCAGGGATCCACATCATGTAAATGATCTCCATCTCCCTTAACCTTTGTACAATACAGACAGCTTAAGTTCAGTCAATGTAATCTGGCTACATCTATCGCATATATATTTATCAAATAGGTGTCATGTAGATGACACAAAGTTCATAATTATGTATACCAGTACGTATAGAATGCATTGTGCTAGATCCGTGTCACAGTAATACTGTACAATTCATTCAACATAATGACACTTAACTTCATTTACTAATTTTAAAGCATCTTTCTCCCACCTTGTTAGATGTAATTGTAATATTTTATGCTAATGAATTAAATCCTTAATTATGGTTAATTAGGGTAATGAAGTAAAAATTAAGTTGTACTGGGTACATATAATTTTCAGTTATTACACTTCATAATTAATTTTATATAATTTATATCACTGCAGTTTATTGCATGCATAAAAATACCACAAATGAGGCTAAACAATAATATAAAGACCTTTATCAGCCGCATTTTTGTTACTACAATTGTGTAATTCCATATAAATACAATTTTACCTGTAGTCTCTCCTTTTTCTGGCTTCTCATTTTCCTCATGCGTGCGCAGTCTTATCTGTTGAGTGTAACTAGACTTGCTCTGCCACGTCGACGCCTCCTGCCACCCATTCCTCTCGATGCATTCTGCCCTCTTTTTGCACCGCTTCCTCTTCATGCACCCCTTCTTTTCATGCCACCTCTTTCTCTTCCTGCATTTCTTTCCTCAGAACCATTGAAACTCTGTGGGTGAAAGGATGTGATGTTGCTAAATTTGCGTTTATAACAATACAGTTTATGATATACATTTTATCACCACTTTAGAAAACAATTATTGACATTGTTTGCTACATTATAAACAAGGAAAAGTTTACCGTGGTGGGACACACAAATGCAACAGTTTTCACAGAAGATCGTGGCACTCAAGAAAATAAAATGTGCTGTCTTATTTTCTTTTATTTTATAACAGTTATGCGTGAAAGAATCGCCAGTCTTACTCCACGAAATGAGAAACGAAAACGAACGCATGCAAACCAAAATGATGTCAAAAACTTGAAAAACTATTATGACATATAGACACTTATTATATATGGTTTAACCGATATACCGTATACACGAAACAGGCCTTACACGTACGTCTTTTGTGGTATTAGATGATTACATGTAGGTCCCTAATTACGCTAGTAATACGATATAGGTAATAGGCAACGACACGCTCGAGACGAACATAAATTATAATCGGACAAATCAAATGTACGAATAATGTAGAATGCTTTTTGACGGACACGGCTTGTTCAAACAATCCTTGAAATGAAACAAATCTCAAACGAAGGTAATTTCTCAGACACAGTGACAAACGGAATATTTACGACAATTTGTGCTATAACGTACCTCCAACTCCGTTGACGAACCATCTGTTACTATGGAAGCCATGTTGCTTATCAGTGACAGGCGCTGACATAATACAAGCTCCGCCTCCTCGGGTCGCGACCTTCTCGGAACTTGCCGAAAGCTGTTCGGGAAGTGCACTGACCAGCGACGTCGAGTGTTGTAAGCGTCGAAGCGTCGATTTAAAAATTGCGTCTTCTTCATTTCGACACGTTTGGCCGGTCGGCATATGTTACAGTATATATAATTTACAATAAATAACACGATTTTATAATAAAAAAAATAGTTTTACGAACACCTACCGTACCTTTAATTTGATAGATGAAGGACAACGTAGCTTTTGCTATGGACAGGTATACCTGTGCAGAAGAAAATAACATATTGTTGAAGAAAACATCGTTTTGGTCTAGCAGTAAGTAATATATAATAATGAGAGCCGCCACAATCACAGCCAACGCAATCACATCCACCACAATGCCACATTTATACATCTGAAAGATTTAATTTGAGTGACGTCATGTTTATTATTATTACACGTGACCATCAATATATTCTTTGCGGAATGGTATACACAATACAAAACACAGAAGAAATTTTAACATAGTCGTGGGTGTAAAATAAATGGTAACACTTCCCATGTATCGAAACAATAAATAACGCAATTATATTAACTAACTTCCTGGTGTGCATAGTGTCGTGACCGGCAGATATCCGGCGTTCGGAGCAAGCGACTGTGTGAACGGCCTACAATGCAATGCAACGAAGCGAGACATGAACGGCGCGACGTGATGCGGTGACTCACCAATCCCATGCGCGCTTCCCTGACATGAACGGCGCTTCATATTTACGTACACACAGACACAAACAACCAGTGATCGTCCGTATACCGGAGCGAGTTTGTTCACGCAGGGTTCGGCTATTTTAATTGTATGTTTTAACCTGACATTGGTCTGGGTGCTTAACACAGTTTGTTTGACGCAGGACTACTGGGAGTTAGACACAGGTATTCGTGCACCATAATTACGACGCTATTACACGCAGTCGTTGTGACTTCACGTTCAAGAGCCACAACAAATTTACCTACGACCTACAGAAACCACAACGGATTGCTGCGAAACGTACACAATTCAGAATTGGGTATCTGCAAATTGTCTCACAATGGCGCGTGTGTGGCCCGTGTCGTTGTTGTTGATCGTCTTGTTCTCTCTATTGAGCTGTCTCCAGCCGACAGCCTCCGAAATCAACACAATCAAACTCCTGATCGGCGACTTCGTCAAAGACGTCGAACCAAATAAAGTGGTTGATCTGGTGTTGATCGTTGATAGATCAACGGGATTGGGCGAGGAACGATTCATCATGGAACTGAGTAAGCTGACAGGAGCAGTACTGAGGCAATACGCCGTCATCCACCCTGTGTTTACTCGATCTGCTGTCATCACGTTCGGCGGAGACAGTCGGGTGATCTTCGACTTCATTTCTAATAAAACGAAGACACATACGAAATGTGGCGTATTCGGCGGGGACAGTCCCTCACCGTGGGACCAAGTGACGTACATACGTGACGGTACAGCCGCCGAGGGTACCAACATGAGAGAAGCATTCTCACAGGCAAACACGATCTTCTCGGCCGGTAGACAGAGCAGGCCCAGTGCCAAACAAATTATCCTACTGGTGACTGACGGGGATTACAGCTCCAATGAAGATCCAGCCAACAGTGCGAAGCAGCTGAAAAATAATAACGTAACCATCTTCGCATGCGGTGTTGGAAACTGGCTAAAGCCGGGCAATGTGCGCATTCTTGCATCCCAGGATGGGTACTATGGTACTAATGCAAACTGGACTGACATGTTGACAAAGAATACCCTCACGTCGTACTCCACAGGTGAGTTGTTGTAATTGTGTTTTTTTTTTTTGGATAGTGGGTCCTCTGTTTGTAATGGGTTGCGAGAGCAGGAGCTCCATGTAAATCACCGTCTCCTTCTCCATAGCCTTAATAATGTAATGATGACAACGACGACGATAGATGCTAGAAAACACAGTACCTCGTTAAAGAGTCAAAACAATAAATATACATGTTGACCTGCACCATGTGGTTGGATATGTATCAATTTGTTTCTTTTGTAAGTTCTTTTGGTTTGGATGCATCCACAAGACAGCGTTACATATTCGAATTGGACGTTTGCGCTTTGCAAGTAGTTGGCATCATGGTTGATGATTCATACTATTACACTAATTAACACACATACATGCATACATACGTACATGCGTACAGTCGGTCGTACGTACTTGTCTAGCTGAGCATGAAGGTAATTAAAGTAAGTTCGATTACATTTCCCTACAACTGACAAAACAACGAACGGGGATGATGCTGCATCGGTGTTGTGGTTGATGGCAAACGCTTTCACGGAGATCTTCAGATTGTCTTTGAAACGATTCTTTTACCCTCCTTTTGAGCGCTTACCTTCTTGTAGCTCACCGTAGAAGAGTCTTTTCGGCAGCCGGTGGTCTGGCATGCGAGCTACATGACCTGCCCATCGTAACTTATACTGCA
>SDWI01000050.1:33603-49031 GCA_009193005.1 Lamellibrachia luymesi | reverse complement strand
ATATATATATATATATATATATATATATATATATTTATTTATTATTATTATTATTATTTTTTTATGCATGCATGTATGCATGTATGTGTCTTAGTGAGCATTCATTCGCGACAGTGGAAACATGCCTATATTATATGTGTCCGTGTTTGGTCTGCACTTTGTTTGTCTGTCTGTTCGTATGTATGTCAACCTGGGGCCACTTGTGTTACAGAAAGCGACCACAACCCGAAGCTCCCGCGGACAATCCCGGACAAAGCAACGACGCCGTTCAAAGCGAATACCAAGACGTAGTCCCAGACAGCAACTATGACGTCATCAGCTATGACGTCATGGACAACTACGAGCACCTCTCCGACGGGGGCGCCCCTGGTGGCGACAGCATCGCCCCCTATCAGCCTCTAGCAACGTACTTAGGCTTAGAAGCGGCTCCCGCGTCTAGAGACTCGTGAAGCAGTCAAAGCGCTCCACTTGGAGCGATCAACAGCTCGCACCACGACGTCGCTCCAGCTTCAGTTGACCAACCGTAAGTCACGGTCCACGGTCGGGCGCCAGTTCATTCTCGGTCGCGGCTCGACAGTGGTCGACGTGGCAACCAACTGAACGTCACGTGAAACAAGAAGGGCATTTGCCCGCATTGCAGTAATCTTTTTCGTATAGTTTTTTTTCATTATATATATACAAAATGTATTTGTCCTAGTATACTGTATAGTGATCGATATTAGTGTTATTGATATTACATTTAGGGACGTTAGAAGCCGTATGTCGATGGATATGTTGCGTGTCACGCTTGTCGCCACTGTGAAACAACCAGCGTTGATTAATTTTGTTTCAGCTTATATTAGTCGGATGGACATGTACGCATGCGTGTGTGAATCAATTTTTAAAATATAATTTTACTGCATTCTAAATTATACTCTCATTTGTTATTATTTAATCATAAGAGGTATTGTATTTACTATATTATATTTTTTATTTAATTCAGGACCATTAAGAAGAAGAAAATATTTTATAAGGTTTATCGTGAATGAAAAATGTACGATGTATTTACGGATAAGTTACACTTATGAGTTAAAATCGCAACAAGCACTATTGAAGTTATTGAACATTATTGTAACTACTAAATATATAAAATTTTATAATGCAACCATGTTAATTTAGTTTATAATGTTATATTTGGTGACGGTTTTATAAACATGTAAATTATGGTGATATGTATACCTTGTGTAGTTCATATTTGCAGAACTCCTAAAACCCTTCTAAAATCCGATTGATATCGTCTTGCGTAACCAAAATTACGGTCGAACTGAGAAGGTTAATCGAAGGCATTCGAACGAAAAATAACCCTGTATTCGTAAGTTTCACATAGCTTCGTAAAACGTGTGTACAATCCATCTAGGCATAGAGCTTCGAAAAGCATTGGTACAATCAATCGAAGCAAGATTATGAAGATTTTCGAGGCCAATGGTTTCCCAACTAGCTGACAACAGCCATTGTCAATATATACAAGTTTTACGAGGCTTTGTAACTGAACCCAGCCTGGCAGTCTGAATGGATCAACTCACCTGAAACCTTGACTAAAAATGAGCAGTAATGACGCGTGTAATCTTTTATGAAACACCGTAGTTGTACTCAATCTATGAACCGTTACAATTGACACGTGTAATCGTCTTTTATAAAACAATTAAGTTTTACTCAGCCTATGAATTATTACAAACAACTCTTTATGCTGCAGTTGATTATTTCAAGTGCCACAACCGTATCAGTTTTCAGTTAAGTTTACAAAGAATGTGTGGAAATGGCATCCTACAACCATTGCAGTCAAGGGATGAAGGTGAATCGTAATTGTTCCATAACTGATTGTTTTGAAACAATGTAGTTGTAATGGATGTTTTTTGAAGTGCTTTACGTGTAACTGAGTCTTTATGTTGCTTTGTATTTGACAGTTGTAATTTAACTCAGCTGTGAACATTGTAGATATATCACTGTCAGTGGCGTATTTAGAGGAGAGCATAGGGCAATGGCCCCTTTAGCTTAACTTTTGTTTTATCTTATTTTTGTTGCGCCTCTATATGGTAGCATGATAAACTAATGGGTGACTAGATTTGGCCACCTTTGGTCTCCCCATTTGGTCTCCCTCTTTCTGAGATCCTAGATACGCCACTGGTCAATGTAGACACATCACTGACCATACAGAGTGAGGTTGTGGCGGTGGATCTTGGGCTTCAGGTTGTGTAGACTTGTGCATGTCTTGCTGTGAGTGCAGCCAGTCGGTTGGAAGGCGAGGATGCTGTCATATTCTGACTGTACAGAGATATATAGGCCCTGCATCAATATCACTTTGTTGTGTCGTACGCTGAGAGAAAGACAGGATCTCGCCTTACTTCACAAGATGCACGGGGAGCAACGGCTTTAGTGTCTTTAAGGCGTATATCTGGAAGAAAGACAGGATCTCGTCTTACTTCACAAGATGCACGGGGAACAACGGCTTTAGTGTCTTTAAGGCGTATGTCTGGCAGAAAGACATGATCTCGTCTTACTTCACAAGATGCACGGGGAGCAACGGCTTTAGTGTCTTTAAGGCGTATATCTGGCAGAAAGACATCATCTCGTCTTACTTCACAAGATGCACGGGGAGCAACGGTTTTAGTGTCTTTAAGGCGTATGTCTGGAAGAAAGACAGGATCTCGTCTTACTTCACAAGATGCACGGGGAGCAACGGCTTTAGTGTCTTTAAGGCGTATGTCTGGCAGAAAGACATGATCTCGTCTTACTTCACAAGAGGCACGGGGAACAACGGCTTTAGTGTCTTTAAGGCGTGTATCTGGCAGAAAGACAGGATCTCGCCTTACTTCGGTGTCATTCCGAGTCTTCATCTTGGCTGGCTCCGTGAACTGGATGGACGGGATCGCTGGAATCGCGCTTCCAGAAAAGTCTGCCGATCGTCACAATATAGTTGAAGTGGAAACAGTTGCTGTTGGTGGATCCCAGCTTCGTCTCGTCCAGTTGACCAGGAGCCACATATTCCATTCAATGGCCTCGGAAGTGATCCCATTTGGTGATGACATCATATAAAATTCGTGTTGTTTTACAACGTCTACTAGAAGGTGGCATGTGTCATGTATAGGCGGAAGTTGATGAATATTAGAGAGGGCGAGGTTGATGGCTGCGAACCATGGCCTCGGATGGAGGGGAGGGTAATCGCTGCTGGAGTCTAGCACACATCTTGGAAAAAATTGGGGGCACAGCGTATTCGAGCTCCCACTCAAAATATTGAGTGGGAGCTCGATTTGATGTGACACAAGTGTGTCACATCAAAATACGCAGCACAGTCGCTTGGTCGCGCTTTTATTGTTGCCTTACAAAATTCCGAAAGATGACGTTCTAACTACATATGCCGAGACAGTGTAGAAACGTCGTCAATAAAAATGAACATTTCAACGCAGCATTACAAGTTGTTTATTTTCAGCAAGGATATAGCTTGCTCTCCGACTCCTTCCAGTGCCAAACACGAGCGTCGAGTGCGAATGCGAACTGTCGTCTGGTCTGGCACGTGCGCAGTGAACGGTCGCACAATAAACAACAATCGCAACATTTTCGACTAAATCGCACATTTCAGCTCTGAATTCGCGTATTGTTTTGCAAAAAGCGAATGTTTACACACCCCTGTGCCAACGGTAATATTGATGCTTACTGAAAAAAGTTATATTTAATTAAATAATCCTGTGAACAAACAACAGATGCATGATATGTTATGTTTCCTCGACAAAGTTCTTGGTCGGTGCTTGATTTATTAATTTCATTATAAAAAGATCCGCTGCTGTAATGTCACATCGTTCAGTTGAAAATGTGTTCTTATCTGCCTACTTTCTGTAGTTCATAATTTATATCCCTCCCTCCTCCCTCCCTTTCTACCTCCCTCCCCCTCTCTCCGCCCCCCTAACTCTCCATCTATCCCTGCCCCCTCTCCCGTCTCTCCATCTGTCTCCCTCAACCTCTACAGACAACTGTTATTATAGTTATTTACAAGTGAGGTCGCTGTAACTGAATCCTGCAGACACGCACACTACGGTGCTAAAAATAACTGTGAATGAATTAGATCCAGTCAAGCACAAAACTGATAAGTCTTCCAATGTCCTCGAGTCTCGTCACAACAGGTCTTGTGACGGCGCTGTCGCTTAAATAAAAGTGTCACTGCCACTGCGTTATCCTTCATGTGTACATAGTATGTACATATGTATACAACACGCATGCATGCATGCACGCACACTTATCCCTCAAGCATTTTACCCTTGAGGTCACAATGATTTTGTTCAGGCTAGTGCGTAGTAAACGGTCGCATAATAAAGAAAAATCCCAGAGTGTTTCTTCGAGGCCACAAAACATATTTCGCAATAGATTAATTCGCACAATCGAGGTTTGAATTCGCAAATTTTTGTTGCGCAATGCGAACGCTTCCACACCTCTGTCAACGGAATTTGTTTTATTTACTGAGAAAAGTGATAATTACTTAAATAAATATGTGAACAAACAAAAGTTGTATGAAATGTCACGGTTCCTGCTGTATAATACTTGGCATTTAGTTGATTTATTAATATCATAAAAGATATAAAAGACTTCTGTGATCACGATGTTCAAATTAAATGTGTTGTTAGCTGCTTACTCACCAGGCGTCAGCTCTGTCGTTCGTCGGTTACCACTCACCGGACTTTATGAACAGGTCTAATTTAAATGTTTGGTACTACAAGGTCTTTTGTGACCGCGGAGGGCGACAGTTGGCTGTACGCTTGTAACGGGACGATGCTGTCAGTAATTCACCTCCAGCAATCTTTATTTAAGACCCCTAAGCTCTATAATTATTGTTGATGTTGTTGAGTTAACTCCCGTGTAAATAAATATTGTATAATTTGTGTATTTTACAAGGGGGGGTGTGTGAATGTATGAGACATTAGTTGACTGTTGTGTCGTTGTTTCCNTCTCTCTCTCTCTCTCTCTCTCTCTCTCTCTCTATTCCCGCACAGAAGAACATTCTACCCAAATATATATCACAGTAGCTCCTGCCGTTGTGGACTAACAGACAACTGTTATTATAGTTATCTAAAAGTGAGATCGCTGTAACTGAAGCCTGCAGACACGCGCACAACGGTGCTAAAAATAACTGTGATTGAATTAGATCCACTCAAGCACAAAACTGAAGTCTATCAATGTCCTTGAGTCATTGGGACAACAGGTCTTGTAACGGCGCTGTCGCTTAGATAAAAGTGCCACTGCCACTGCGTTACCCTTCAAATGTACATAGTATGTACATGTGTACACAACACGTACGCACGCATGCACGCACACTTAACCCTCACGCATTCGTATTTTAGATCTGACGAAAAAAGAAAAACTTTACTTCACCTGTACAGCTAACAGCTGTCTCACTCATGGTTTGTTCAATCGTTTTGTGGCTGCCGCGGGGTGTATAATGTCGGGCAAAATGGCTGACACGCACGAATGCACACAGTACACAGAACACGGCGCCGGGTGTAAATAAGGAGGGCGACATTTGGATCGTACCTCTCTGTTTGTTCCGGGATGATGCTATCAGAAAATTCACCTACAATCAAAACTTCGGCAATCGTGAATGTAAGAATATATCATTTCATCGGAATTTGACCCTTGACGTCACCGCGATTTTGGTCAGGCTAGTGCGTAGTAAGCGATCGCACAAAAAATCCCAGAGTGTTTCGTCGAGGCCAGGAAACACATTTCGCAATAGATTAATTCGCACAATCGAGGTCTGAATTCGCATATTGTTTTTGCGCAGTGCGAACGCTTGCACACCCCTGTCAATGGAATTAGTTATATTTACTGAGAAAAGTGATAATTACTTAAATAAATATATGAACAAACAAAAGTTATATGAAATGTCACGTTTTCTGCTCAATGATTCTTGGCATTTAATTGATTTATTAATATCATAAAAGATATAAAAGACTTTTGTGATCACGATGTTCAAATTAAATGTGTTGTTAGCTGCTTACTCACCAGGTGTCAGCTCTGTCGTTCATCGGTTGCGACTCACCGGACTTTATGAACAGGTCTAATTTAAATGTTTGGTACTAGGCGACAGTTGGCTGTATGTTTGTAACGGTATGATGCTATTAGTAATTCACCTCCAGCAATCTGTTATTTAAGACCTCCGCGCTCTTGAATTATTGTTGATGTTGTTGAGTTAATTCCCGTGTAAATAAATATTGTATAATTTGTGTATTTTACAAGGAGGATGTGTGAATGTATGAGACATTAGTTGACTGTTATGTCGTTGTTCACAGTTGTGGGTCCAACAAGTTGACGTCCACCGGCAGCGAGGAGACAAGAAGACGTCTCACCTGGTGATACGGTAAGTTAATGTCTTTGATACCTGCACATGTGTTAGTAGCTGTGTCACCCGTATAGAGATGTGTGACAAGTGTTAACACGTCTCCTCTGTATTCCAGCGCAGCACGCTGTGGCTTATCAGGTGAGAGTACTAGACATCTACAAGCAGAGTTTGATGACAAGTTTGACTTGGTAAGTCACTTCTCTGCTGTCATCGGCCCCGTCACACCCACCAACTACTCAACTATCACCTACTACCTCCGCCAAGTGTATCCAACTGGTCAACTGCCACCGAATGTCTCCAAATTACAACTTTATTAGACGACGCTGTATTATGGGCGACCAGTAAAAAGTGTCTGACCTTGACCCGATGTTAAACGTTCCTAATAGTAACTTGTTTTTTTTTATCTAAGTCGCTACTGCTGATGTGAATGATGACGTCACGCCGAACATTGCTGTAGTTGCAAAACATACAATGTAGAAATCTAGGGCAGAGGACAACTGAAAGCACTAGTTTACAGTGAATAAATTATTAATAATGAATAAATTATTATGTACTAGATTTATGTGGTTTGGTAAATATGTTGTTTCTCAGAATTCCCTTCAAAATGATGCGGCCTTTGGTAGATATGATTTAAAACTGCTTCCTCAACTGATTTAGCCTATCTCAAATCTGGTTCATTGGTGTCCAAATATGTAGTGTGTGAATAGTTTATGTAACATCCGCAGTCGAATTTATAAAAGAAAACGCCTATTTTGCTAATCATGGGCGTGACTTCCATCCTCTCACCAATCACATGGCAAAGTTACAAAATGTCACCAAAGAATCGGTACTGATGAAGTCAACGTGATACGTTGAAGAAAGCCTCTACCAGGTAAATTAAACACACCTTAGATATGAAAAATTAAAGTTATCTGATTTGAAAATGAACTATCCTGAAGAATGTTTAGTAATTAATTTGAAATGAGACTAGCAAAAAAATCGAATTGATTAAGCACCTTTAATATCTAGACATATTGTTTTGATGGTAATTTAGTTAATCATGCACAAGTTCAAATACCTACAGTGCACTGTGTCGAACATATAGTTCTTGATACTGTTGTTCCTTGCCGAACATTGTATGGCTCAATGATAACACAATCAATGACGTTGGCTAGAGGGCTAATACGTGAATATAATCATATAACTTGAATGTAACGATTATTTATTATTTTGCGAGTACACAATTTGTACCATAATTATAGAAGCAGTGAGTCACTTTCACCAAGCTTTGTTTATATGCGAGAAACACATCTACTGTCTCGTTCATTGCACTGTGTATCACTATGGTAATGGTGTTAATATAACGTATTGACTATACAGAATCACTGAACAATCAATATATGTTTGCAGAACTTATTCTGAGCACTCCACTGACGATGGCATCACTGACATGGACAGACCCGGGACATTTATTGGCACAAAACTGGCACAAAAGTGTGACAACTACTCGAAGTACCTAGAGGACACTGTGCTGAAATGTTTCAGCAACATGCCATTGTATTGGCATTCAGAACATTCATCACGACATTCATCAAAGTGAAAGGTCCCAACAGAGATACCGATACATATGCAGTGGAAGTGTGTGCTGTTCGAAGCTGCATTTCCTCTCGAGAAGTTTGACGTCGGATGCGTTTGGTGTCAGATGCACCTGTAAATATTCGATGATAACGTTTGATGCCAGCTGCACCTGTCGTAAATGAACATTCGATGATAACGTTTTGCGTCAGATGCGCCAATTGTAAATGAACATTAAATAATGACGTTTAGCATCAGACGCGCCCGCCGAAAGTGAACATTCAATAATAAGTTTGGCGTCAGTTGCGCCAACTGTAAACAAACATTCAATGATAACGTTTGGCATCAGATGCGTCAACTGTAAACAAACATCCGATGATGACGTTTGGCATCAGATACGCCAACTGTAAACAAACATCCGATGCTAATGTTTGACATCAGATGCGCCCAATGTAGATGAACATGAGATGATAATATTTGACCCACGGTAAATGAATATGTGATGGTAATGTGTTGCATCAGATGTGCCCAATGTAAATACTTTTATAATGACGATGCTTGGCGTCAGATGCACCCAATGTAACTGAATATACAATGATAATGTTTGCACCCAATGTATGTGATGGCACGATGATCATATTTAGCGTCAGACACGACCAATGTATGTGACGGCACGATGATCATATTTAGCGTCAGACACGACCAATGTAAGTGAAGGCACGATGATCATGTTTGGTGTCAGGTTCGCCAAATGTAACTAAATATGATAATATTTGTGGTTAGATTCTGTAAATGAGTATGTAATTTTCATAATGGCAACTGAGGTGCCCTCTGTGAATAAACACGTGTTCCTAGTAGATGATGATCAGGGGAAATGAACACTCGATGTTTGTAGATGGTCGTTGCACTTGTTTTATTTTGTAGTAATGTAGGACTCACTGTGTCTGTTGGTGTGTGGTGCAGTTAATGTACCTGTTAATTTACCTCAATGTGTCTGACAGGCTGGTTCAAAGTCACGTTTGTATTATTTGACATTGCTCCACGAATGAGTTGACTTTGGTGTTGGTTCACACAAGATCATGTTTGCAACGAGGAATCGCAAGACATGCGATGTTATTTTCGTTTCTGTTAAAGCCATATTTGTGGAAACGTTGACCAAACATCTAAAACATCCAAGTAATTATCCCGGTATCGTTTACATGATATTATTTTCTTTAGACAATTTGTGGAAACATTTTGCGCCATGGTAATCGTTATAAAACAAAACCACGGGTGCACATAAGGATACGTCTTCACTGTTGTGTTTGTTTACATGTGGTTTTATTTACATATTGGAAATATGTGTAGCAGTATTCCCCGATTGGTGTATAATTTCATTTAGGACTGTCACAAATAAAACTCGATGTGCACTGTTTATGTTGTTGAACTACGAGAGGCCTTGTGTAGCTGAGTCGACACAGAATTATCAGCTAGATAACTGTCCCTGTCTACTAAACCGCCGTCTCCTGCAGTTTCACGATGTATATCTATGGAGCAGTTTTATTCGGGTAGTTTGTAATTTAGCTGGGTCGGAGAGGGAGAGATGGCCATACAGAGGGGAGATAGGAAGAAATGGAGAGGCGGAGAGGATATGGAAATGGGTGTCTACTGCACCACTTTGATAGTAGGATTACCACTTCTTATTCAATGCTTACATAATCTAACACTGTACTGCTTTCGAACAGAAATCTAAATCTAGACCCCAATTTCCAGGTTAAAACATTACAAAACTTATTCATTTCGAATCCAAATGTACCACCACACTACGACTTCAGTTAGATATACACTAGTAATGCACCAGAATTAAGTTATACCCTCAAATGGGAAAAAATATTCTGTCCGGAGAGGAACCCCCTTCAACACTCCCCTCTTCCATGCTCCCCCTTCCACACTCCCCCTTACACACTTCTCTCTTCCACACTTCCCCCTTCCACACTCTCCATTCCACATCCACACATCCCCCTTCCACATTTACCTCTTCCACTCTTCCCCTTCCTCACGTCCCCCTTCCAAACCTCCCCTTGCACACTTCCCCTTCCACACACCCCTTTCCACATTTCCCCCTTCCACACTTCCCTCTTCCACACCCCCTTTCACACATCCCAATTTCACACTTCACCTTCCACACTCACGTGGATGAAACCGTACAACCGATCGCGACCCTTGCCATTCGGTTTACGAGGAAAGTAGAAGCAAAACTGGATGAACTAATGGAGAAAGAAATCATTGAGGAAGTTTCTCATGCACCAACGACGTGGTTATCACCTATTGTGGTAGTGCCCAACCCAGATGGCGACATACGCATTTGTGTTGACATGCGAAGAGCAAACTAGGCAATTGTGAGGGTGAGGCATCCTATTCCCACCATAGAGGGAGTTCTACAGGACCGTGTTCAGCAAACGGGACCTCAAATTGGGATTCCACCAAGAGGAGCTGGCGGAGGAGTTACGGGAAGTAACTACATTCGTGACACACCGAGGCTTGTATAGATATCGCAGTCTAATTTTCGGCATTGCCTCGGCACCTGAGAACTATCGATCGTGAAGGATGTGCTGCGTGACTGCAAAGGAACAGAGCAAACATAGCGGACGACTTGATTGTGCATGGATAAGGCGTCAGATAACTTGTTTCTAGTGCTGCATCGTCTAAAAGAATGTGGCTTGAAACTAAACGGCAGCAAATGCAAGTTCAGGTTACCTCGACTGACATTCTATGGCCGTGACCTGGGAAAGCAAGGGTCGCGCCAACTAAAGAGAAAAAAGCTGCGATTCTAAACGCACAGAGCCCGAAGAAGTGAAATTATTTCTCGCATGGTTCAGAACTTTGCTAAGTTCCTGCCGAACTTTGCACAGGTGACTGAAGGATCCTCGTCAGAAAGGACCAGATGTCCATGTGGCGAGAGGATCAGGAAGAGACATTTCCAGAGTTGAAGAAGCTCATGACAATTGCAGAGACGCTTGTCTACTTCAGAAACGTGTGTAAAATGTAAGATATGCGTCGTAGCTGATGCAGGACCAAACATAACACAGAGCAGTTCTGACACAGCTCCAGGAGGGACAATGGAGAGTTGTGGCATACGCATCCAGGATCCTCACAGCAGTAGAGCGGAGATACTCCCAGACAGAGAAAGAGTCATTGGCACTCGTGTGGACTTTCGAAAGGTTTTACTTATATGTATATGGGCGTGATTTCGAACTGGAGGCGGACTATAAACCGTTGGAATGCATCTACAGCAAAACATCAAAGCCATGGGCGAGGATAGAAAGATGGGTGCTTCTTCTTCCAGGGTACCAGTACAAGGTGATCTACCGCCAATGGGAAATGAAAATTGATAATTGTCTCACACGACTAAATCAGACGACACCAAAAGACAGGCCCGTAACAGGGGGGTTCACGGGGTTCATATGAACCCCCTTTTCCAAAAATATGAATCCCCTTTTTATGTGAAACCCTTATAGTGAACCCCTCCTTCTCAAAAGCGTGAACCCCCATTAATTTGAAAAAGAGGGGGTTCACATTTATAAAAATAATATTATCTTTATTTTATTGGGGGTTCACGCTTTTGAGAAGGGGGTTCACTTTCTTGGAAAGGGGTTCACGTTTATGAAAAATACTAAATAATATTTGGGGAGAGGTTCACGCTTTTGAAAAGCGGTTTCAACTTGTCAAAAAAGGGGTTCACATTTATTAAAACAATATAATATTTTCTTCATATTATTAGGGGTTCACACTTTTCAGAGGGGGTTCAAATGTAGTAATATATTATGCAACTCTCTAATTTTTTTTTAACAGAATCTTGTTCTAAATATAAATGTGTTACCAAGTTACCTTACATGTGGTCAGTTGGCAACAGCCAGAGAGCAGTAGACAATGTATGCTGTGAGCCGACTGAGTCCGCCAGTGCCGATGCAGAGATCTGAACAGCCGACAGTGTAATGCTTCCTTATTTTATGCACCGTATACGAAACGTCCTGTATTTCTAACTATAGGAATGCATCAGTTTGAGACAGCTTTTTCAATAACACCGTGTCTTTATTACATCCGCCGCAGGGGGATCAGAACCCGGATGACAGCGTAGGAATGTCAATTCTCATTGAACATCACAATAACATGTAAATCAACACATGACTGTGGCAAGACGTTGCCATCGACATGGTGGGATCCTTGCCTACAGGCGAGAATCTGCTGGTGATCGTTGACTGCTACAGTTGATTCTTCGAAGTTGTCATCATGTAGTTGACCATAACAGGGAAAATATGTGGGGCTCTAATTCCCATCTTTTTTCAGTTATGGCTACCCGTTCTCAGTGAAATCAGGTAACAGTAGTCAATTCCAGTCTGAGGAATTCAAGAGTTTCTTACTGGAACATGGAATCGAACAACACAAATCTCCACCTTTGTGGCCACAAGCAAATGGGGAGGTAGATAAACAGAACCGGACACGTTTGAAAGCACTCAAAGTGGTTCATGTGAGAGAAAAGGGATGGAAAGGAGAACTCATGAAGTTCATGTTGGCATACAGAACAACACCGCAAGCCAGTATGACTTCAACGTTCCTCGTATTCGGCAGAGAGCTGAAAACAAAGTTGCCAAACCTTCGGAATAACAAAAGCATTCTGTACGAGAATGTTCGAGACCTTGACTGGAACCACAAACGAATTACCAAAGCATATGCGGATAGCAGACATGGAGCCGTGTCCAATACCGTGTTACCCGGAGACCAATTTCTGTTAAAGAACACGAAGACATCCGGAAAACGTTCGACCAACGTTGAGCAGACTTCGTACAAGTTGAGCAGACTTCGTACAAGTTGAGCAGACTTCGTACACAGTCAAAAGGAAAGAAAGTCAAGAACTGACAGTGAGAGTCCCACGTGACTGGTGAGTACAGGAGAAACAGCTCGTTCGTGAAACAGTACACACCTGCTAAAGAACCAACATCATCAACCATAAACCAAGGGTTTACTGTGCCTAATTTCGCAGAAACAGGTTATTCGCGGCACAATACTCCAAGGAAGTCACCAAGCATGGGTACATAAAATAATACTCCGATGACGTCGCCAAGCTTTGACACACATCATCGAAAAAGGCCAAAACGTTTCGTGAAAATACCTGTGAAGTATCAAGAATATGTAGTGAAATAATGTATGCCTGTCATACTGAGGTGAGCCTAGCGGCCCCAGTTAGTCTCTGGACTTTATTTCGAAAACATGTCAATTGTTCAAGAAAGGTGTGGTTATTTCACTGCAGGAATTCCCGTCGTGCTGGTGGCGAGCGTGACCACGGCTGTTGTCATTGTCATCGCTGTGCTTGTCGTCATCACAAAGTGAGCCGCTTCATTTTCGGAGCATTATACATTATACATACAGATTTCAGTGCGCGTTTAATGGTAAACTTTATGTAATTTCGTTATATTTTACCGGCATGGTGTAAAGTGCAATAAGAAACAGTTTGCATGTCCTGATAAACATATTTATGCATTTCGTTTATTTAATTTTACTGTATATGTCTATTTTGCTTGGACTGTTTATACCGGGATCAAGATCGACGCACAACAACAACGCTTCTGATCCAAATAAACAACAATGTTTTATCCAATATATACATTCCCAATATTTGCATGCATGTGTGTATATGAGCATACGTCTGCGTGTTTGGTCTGCATTTTGTTTGCCTCTTTTCGTATGTGTGTCAACCTGATGTATCACAGAATGCGACGACAAACCGAAAAGAGTAAGGACGCCGTCCAGAGCGAGCACCAAGACGTAGTCCCAGCCAGCAACTATGACGTCATCAACTATGACGCGAAGGAGTATGCATAGTATATAAATAATTAAATTTCATATACTAGTGCTGTCAGTATCTTATTACAATCCAGCCAACGTATATAGGTATGTCATGCCACTATTCCATCCAAGACCCTCGGGCGCAACTCTTTTAGTGGTTTATCTACGACCCCACAAAGTTGGTCGTCACATTCATATTTTTGTTGATTCATAGAATTACCCTGAGTCCTACATTCTTCTTAATACTATGCGTGTGTTCTACGTTTGTTCCAAGTTACGTTAACCATCCACAAGTCGTAAGCAACAATGACGTCACCGAGACATTCAGTCGAATATACTTGGCCACTTGAATGTTTAGTCAAGTTTTAATAGTAGTGATCTTCCCCTTTTATTCGCAAGATGGCGCTCAAACCCAGTTAAATGTGCGAATTCGAAAAGGTGATTAAATGTGTTTTTATGCACAACATGTTTAATAATCTACATGTTCATTGTGCATGAATTGTGCATGGTTACTGTACATACGGCATATCAATAACGGGAAAACTGTGGTAGGATTCTAGAAAACTATCAATACCAGTAAGGTGAGTGAGATAGAAATGATGTTATAATTAAGGTAACATAATAATTTAATGATGTAAAAAATTATTGGAACTTCAAAAGCTGCGGTTGACAGCAAGCGGGTCGGTCGATGGTGATCGCGCGTTCTTCACTTCATTGACTTGATGCGTCTCGTTCGGTGCGAATCCGTACATCGCTTCGTTCGTTGTGATACCACGAGTCTTCAAAGTGTTAGCTAGGAGAGTAGATTCCGGGAAAACGATGGACAGTGTTATACATTCGTCGTGATTTCCCGTGGAAAAGTGGTTACCCATAGATCATATCAATGGAAAAAATAAGTGAAAATTCATCGGCTTTACCGATCGGAATTTTGTGAACGTCAGATGTTTATTTCCGTTAAGCTAGTACACGTTATTTTCTCGAACATTATATTTCATTTACTGTGTAATTAATTAATTTAAGAGTATCATGTGGTCCTCGACAGTGTTATTGTTGCCGCATATTTTATTGTTTCATTATTATATAATAAATGTGCACCCTGCTTGTTCAGTTCGACAAGCAGGGTGCGGAGCGATGGATCCGCCGCCAGCCCAGAGAGATGATCCGAGTCATCCGACAGAACGCTCCAGCTGGTCGAACATGGGCGCGCGCCGCTTCTTCCTGACGAAGAACTCGTCCTCGCTGGCAGGCGAGGAGCTGTCAGATGACAGCCTCCTCGAAGAGGTCGATGGCTCGTCCATCTCAGCCTAGGCAGGCTCGTCCGCCCCAATCTTGGTCTCTGGTCTATACAACAGCAACAGCCAGATAGAAAAAAATTGTATGGCGATTGACTTTGCCTAATCTCAGCCAGCCTCTGCTCCGGAGTCAATTTTGAATTAGCGAATCAGAAGACAGATTACTGATTTACGCGCGGTGATTCCGCGCATAGTGTGTATGCCGTTTCTGTGTGCAGCGGGATAATTATGCAGCGAAAAAAAATGTAACGCCCGGTGTCGGTACTTCGTTACATTTACAAAAATAACACGTAATTCTACTTCGTTACAAGTAGAAGTAGATCCATAAAAATCTACTTCGTTACAAGTAGAAAGTTAAAAAACTACTCAAGTAAAGTTATTAAGTAGATCCCCCC
>SDWI01000049.1:1022349-1034656 GCA_009193005.1 Lamellibrachia luymesi | reverse complement strand
ATACGATAATTATATATATATATATATATAATTATCGTACTACTGTTTGCCATGCGTGCATTCAACACGTATTAATGGGTGAAAGGCGTACATGCAAGACATACCAATGTGTGTCAGACGTACATGAAAGACGTACTAATGTGTGCCAGCCGAATATACAAGACGTACTAATGTGTGTCAGGCGTAAATGTAAGATGTACTAATGTGTGTCAGGCGTACAGACAAGACGTACTAATGTGTGCCAGGCGTACATGCAATACGTACTAAAGTGTGCATGGCGTACATACAAGACGTACTAAAGTGTATCAGGTGTACATGCAATACGTACTAATGTGTGTCAGGCGTACATTCAAAAGGTACTAATGTGTGGCAGGCGTACAGGCAAGACGTACTAATGTGTGTCAGGCGTACATGCAATACGTACTAAAGTGTGCCTGGCGTACACGCAAGACGTAGTAATGTGTGTCAGGCGTACATGCAAGACGTACTAATGTGTGTCA
The DNA here is from genome assembly GCA_009193005.1 of Lamellibrachia luymesi. Taxonomy (NCBI): domain Eukaryota; kingdom Metazoa; phylum Annelida; class Polychaeta; order Sabellida; family Siboglinidae; genus Lamellibrachia; species Lamellibrachia luymesi. The sequence continues at coordinate 1,034,156 of SDWI01000049.1, read as the reverse complement.
GGCGTACATGCAAGACGTACTAATGTGTGTCAGGCGTACATGTAAGATGTACTAATGTGTGCCTGACGTAAATACAAGACTTAGTAATGTGGGCCAGGGGTAAATACAAGACGTACTAACGTGATGTGCTATTTTTTTAAATGTCACTAGATACAGTATCGTCATTACCATCATTATCATAATTCAGTCACGTACGAATGGTTCACGATACTTCTCCATTTGTGTGCGTCATGTATATACAAAAGTAGTTACACAAGTCCAATAATACTCGTAAGAATGCAAATTTAACTATCATTATGAGGTGAAGTTTAACAACATATTGATATTTTCGCAGATAACTGTTAGCATCAGGTACTGTCTGACATTCGACGAAGAATGTCAGCCATTGGTGAAGCTATTGGATGATGTTGCTATTACCTTGGGTCCTTGCGTTGCGCGAAGAAAGAAACGAGCTACATCCCCGGGTAAGTAATCCACAATGACTACGAATACGTCAATGACGTCAACGACAGCAAAAACGACGAACACGACAGCGAAAATGGCGACCTTAAGAACGGCAACCATAACATCAACAATAAAGAGCGAGAAATTAAGGAACGTAAGGAGACAAACCATACCAACATATTCAATCATGATTTCACGATGACGCGATTTCACGAGAACAATTTATTAAAACAAATGAATTTGGCGAAATGTTGGTAGCGTGGATATTGTTTAGACCCAATTGATCAAATAGCTTATAAAAAAGGTTAAATGTCGCGGCATGTCGATAAAAGAATGGCTTGCAGCTTTGAAAATCAATCTTATAAAGTCCAGATAAATGTGGTATAATGTTGTAGCAAAGAGGCCAGACTGCACTGCGCGACAAAGAAAACATCAATTGAAAATATGTCTGTATGCGCTTATGGCTATCCTGATTAGAATTATGTTTCAACAAACACAGTTTCGTTAACTCAATAACCTGAAAAATAAACACATTTAATAAATTTTGCGGGTATTTAATAAATGTGTATCATGTATAAATCCGACATGGTTTTCAGATGTTAGCGACTTGACTGGAATGACGGTTTCTGACGTAATAGAGAAAGCAGATTTGAGCGGTGTCGATGAGGACATCTTAGTGGAACTAATGAAAAATCTTCGAGAAGCTTTCCATACATGGGTGAGTTGAACGCCTTCAGCAGGAATGCCAGCACGGAATGTATAAAAGCCCCCGTCATATNATACGTACTAATGTGTGTCAGGCGTACATTCAAAAGGTACTAATGTGTGGCAGGCGTACAGGCAAGACGTACTAATGTGTGTCAGGCGTACATGCAATACGTACTAAAGTGTGCCTGGCGTACACGCAAGACGTAGTAATGTGTGTCAGGCGTACATGCAAGACGTACTAATGTGTGTCAGGCGTACATGCAAGACGTACTAATGTGTGTCAGGCGTACATGTAAGATGTACTAATGTGTGCCTGACGTAAATACAAGACTTAGTAATGTGGGCCAGGGGTAAATACAAGACGTACTAACGTGATGTGCTATTTTTTTAAATGTCACTAGATACAGTATCGTCATTACCATCATTATCATAATTCAGTCACGTACGAATGGTTCACGATACTTCTCCATTTGTGTGCGTCATGTATATACAAAAGTAGTTACACAAGTCCAATAATACTCGTAAGAATGCAAATTTAACTATCATTATGAGGTGAAGTTTAACAACATATTGATATTTTCGCAGATAACTGTTAGCATCAGGTACTGTCTGACATTCGACGAAGAATGTCAGCCATTGGTGAAGCTATTGGATGATGTTGCTATTACCTTGGGTCCTTGCGTTGCGCGAAGAAAGAAACGAGCTACATCCCCGGGTAAGTAATCCACAATGACTACGAATACGTCAATGACGTCAACGACAGCAAAAACGACGAACACGACAGCGAAAATGGCGACCTTAAGAACGGCAACCATAACATCAACAATAAAGAGCGAGAAATTAAGGAACGTAAGGAGACAAACCATACCAACATATTCAATCATGATTTCACGATGACGCGATTTCACGAGAACAATTTATTAAAACAAATGAATTTGGCGAAATGTTGGTAGCGTGGATATTGTTTAGACCCAATTGATCAAATAGCTTATAAAAAAGGTTAAATGTCGCGGCATGTCGATAAAAGAATGGCTTGCAGCTTTGAAAATCAATCTTATAAAGTCCAGATAAATGTGGTATAATGTTGTAGCAAAGAGGCCAGACTGCACTGCGCGACAAAGAAAACATCAATTGAAAATATGTCTGTATGCGCTTATGGCTATCCTGATTAGAATTATGTTTCAACAAACACAGTTTCGTTAACTCAATAACCTGAAAAATAAACACATTTAATAAATTTTGCGGGTATTTAATAAATGTGTATCATGTATAAATCCGACATGGTTTTCAGATGTTAGCGACTTGACTGGAATGACGGTTTCTGACGTAATAGAGAAAGCAGATTTGAGCGGTGTCGATGAGGACATCTTAGTGGAACTAATGAAAAATCTTCGAGAAGCTTTCCATACATGGGTGAGTTGAACGCCTTCAGCAGGAATGCCAGCACGGAATGTATAAAAGCCCCAGTCATATTATATATATATATATACATACAGTCTCCCAATCAAAAAACAGTCGAAACAACACTTAGCTTAACATCAATAGTGGAGTGGCAGCGAATTGACAGTTTGGGAGGGGCTCCACTAATGGAGGATTACTATTTTCAACTTTATAGTGCATTTATTTCATTTTGGTGCAATTTAAGTATATATTTAGTATGTATATATATGTTCAAGTTTTAAATAAAAAATCGGTACCTTTATTTATATAAACTATGAAAGTTCTTAATCGGTAGATCGTGAGATTCTGTCAAATTCGAAGAATATTTGTTCCACCATAGCAACGTATTTGTCACCTCTGCATATTCTGGTAGCCATCTAATTTCGGTATTGTTCAGGATGTTATGATCAACACCTATTTTTTTCAATTGCACGTGTCCATCTAGTATTATACAATAAACCTGAATCATCAAAATGTACATTTTCTTGACATATAATTTATCAACTAAATATCATGATTTGCCGTAAACCATTTATATATATATATTCAAACGCATTGGTAAATTCATAACCAAACATTTGCTTTTGAACGCTCTTAAAGGTTTGCATTTGATTGCAATAACGTATGGATAGATCCGCGTTTACACATGCATTTGAATCATTTGAAACAGCTGCATTTGCTTTGGCTTCATTTTAATTAAGACATGTTCATCGTTGACCAATTAACTAAAGGTCCCATTCTTTCAGCTGAAAAATCAGATACAGGAGACTGTGGATAAACCTGTAGATGGCTCCGACTTCGAACTATTCGACATATGTGGCGAGGCAGGAATTGACTACGGTCCAGAGCAGGTGATTGTTTAGAATGTTTTTATTATTTTGTTGTATGGTTGACTTTGTACATATGTTTCTACCCAGTATTATGTTGTGAATACGATACATAATTATTCAGTGCAGGTGTTCAACCAAACTTCACGTTTTAAATGCGTACGTCATGATTCAAAGGCTTAGATACGATATAGTATGTGGTCAGATATGCCAAATATTAGCCGCAATCCATGGTGAAATACTTTATATAACGTCCAATGAAACTACTAAAAGAACTACACTAATTGGTGAGCAGAACAATTGCTAAAAATAGTATGAGGCTTGTTTTGTCCACATACAATTCGCAAAACGGAGTCACCGATGAGTTGTATCAACCTTAATGGTTTAACACCAAAACAAAGAGTTCAGTGATCAAGTGCTTGGTACAAGTTTTACAAAGTATCTTGACAATTAAAACAGGTCCACGTAAATGCGATAGTTTCGCTTTGTACAAAACGATTATCATACTCCATTTGAAAAAGGTATTTATTTTGCGAACGAATATTAAATATATATATAAATAATATCGATTATTTCGCATAACGTATGTGACACATGAAAAATGCAGACACGCCAATATATGCTGCTCATTTTAATTGGTGGTCCTATTCTATATGGTGATAGCAGCAAACGGTTTCCATCATGATTAATATGTTCACTCAGCATTGACAATAGCTAATTCCATCACGTCTATGTGATTCAGGCGAATGCCTTCGAATATTCACAGCGAATGATGGTTGGACCTGTACCTTTAAAGTTCGGTAAGTGTTCCAATCTGGTGATTTTTTCCCTAAATAAAACGCGTTGTTACATTAAACTTACGAGCCCACATCACGCAAAAGCGGGCACACAGTAAGTAACACGGGCAAATAAACAGGCACGCATGTACACACACACGCATGTTTAGATGAAATGCCGTTTCTGTTTATTAAGTCGATTGTTTAACATATGTCATCATGTTATCATACTTTGTTGTAGTGTTTGGATTAAATATATACTACGGTGCAAAGTTTACGCTCGATATATGCGTCCTTACCATGAAAGCCACGGTATGTGAAGCATCTATATTGTTGACTATGTGAATGGTAGAATGCGTGCTTTAATAATATTCATACGTGTGTCCACATACGAAATATAATGCCACCCAATGTTAGTTGTAGCATGATCCGATCTTAGTTCTTATAGCACCAGTGCATATTATTATCTTTTATCAATTTAGATGCAGGCATGACAGACTCACTTTGGTATCTGGTATATAAAACGTCACATTTGAAAATACTGTATTATGCCTTTCCACAGCCTGCTTAACTTGTATGTTATTGCAGCTTCACAAACTAATAAAATTGTTGGGTTGATTAGGAGAAAGAGAGCACATAGGGAAAAAAGAGGTAATTACATAGAGACAAGGAGGTAACGAGGAGATCAAATTGAAGTTTTTAAGATATTGAATGGGCATAAACATATTGATAGAAATATGTTTTCTCACTTTTGGAAAGATAGTAGAACTAGAGGACACCAGGTTTCATTGGTGAAAGATCAATGTAGAATATATATCAGAAAGTATTCATTCTCACAGAGGACAATACAGGAATGGAACACAATATCTGCAGATTGTTTAAATGCTAGCAGCGTGAATATGTTTAAAAATAAAATTAACAAATATCTCAGAAGGTCAGGTTACATATAGGTCAACAATTGTTGGAACCTCGATAAGCCAATGGCTTCCTTGTCCACTTGCCATCTAGGCCATTTGCCTTGAATGGCAATCTTGTTAAGTATTGTTAAATATTGTTAAATCTTGTTATTTCTGGTTAATGTTGGTTAAATCTTGTATTCGATGACGTTGGCTTCCAGGGAACAGCAGTGCCTCAGATAGGCAGCGAGGTTTATGGTCAGGTGGCCGTCGACATTTGGATCTTCTCTGCCGGGGTGAGGATCAGCGGCAAGTTCCTCATAACAAGTTTCCCTACCGTCGTGCAATTACAGTTCAACAAATTCCCCATCGAAATAAGGTAATATTTGACGTGGATGCTATGCAATATTATGTGCAATTATGGTATTATATGTATAGGATGCTCAATAAAAATGCCACATTTACGTAAGGATGCATAATTGAGAGCCGAGATGTTGCCCAACCGTGCACCTGCCCAAACCGTTTACACAAAGCGAACGCAGTAGCTACATTAACATGTGTAATAACGCCACATGTAACGCAGCCTAGTGAGTCTGGATAACACGGCCACTTATTGTGTTTTTGTTATTATTCCTATAGTTCACCGACATATATCCGGATAGTACGGCCACTTATTGAGTTATTGTCAATGTTTTTATCTTCAATGGAATTTAACATGATTTATAAAGATTCAATAGTATTGTCACCCAAGGCAAGGTCCAGATGGCAAGTGGACGAGGAAGCCAATGACTTATCGAGAGTCTAACAATGTTCTACATTGTTCCATTCATTTGTTTCCCTCTGTGAACATGAGTACTTTTTGATATGAATCAGTGTACACTGATCCTTCACTGTTACCTCGTATAGAACGCACGGTTTTCCGGAGAATACAACCACTTATTAAATTAGTGTTGTAGTGTGCCGTAGGGCCAGATTACTTAATGAGGTATTGTTTCACTGATACAAGGATCTCGATGCAATACTGTCATGTGTCATGTTATGTTTCTTACCAATATCTAGGTGACGCGTTGATCAACAGATAATATATCTACGTGTTGTGTTGTTACTTATATAGGGCACGCATGGATCTCGAGATAATACCGCTCCGGGTTGAGTTCCGGGTATTCGCCAAGATACACATATGTATCTGGAAATGCTGGACGAAGACACTGTTTGACAAGTTGCTGTGGGCGTTTCAACTAAAGACCATCAAAATCAACATATTTAACTACAAAGACGCAGAACCAGATAATTCCCCGCCAGCGTTCAGCGATTACGAATTAGAGGTTAGTATTGCATTGATATTTCTTCAGACAATAATATATATGTTAGTGGATACGGTTGCTTTCGTTTTGTACTGCGGCTGCTGCTGCCACATTTCTTATTTTCCTATCATATGTACACTTTTCCCTATAAAATAAATAATAATATAATATATAAAATACTTCTATTGCGCTAAAATCCTCGGGAGACTCAAGCTCGACAAAAAGGCTTAAGCAGTTCATAATCGATAAGCAATTCCAGTTGTAAACAGTTTGATTGGTGCGCTGGGGAGCTATGGAGGGTAAGGAAGTTTAAATAGGTGGGTTTTTAGTTTACGGCAAATTGTTGCTATATTTCCTACGCACCTAACACTAACAGGGAGTGAGTTCCACAGAGTCAGTGAAGCAACTAAAAAAGCTCTAGTTCCGACATTTGTCTTAAAACTGGGAACAAGAAGTAGACTAGAATTAGATGATCGTAGCTGTCTGTGCTGTCTTGCAGGAGTGAGCAGTGCCTTTTTGTTTTGAATATTAATTTATATGAATTGTGTAGCATGTTGTTTTTTCAGAGTAGTATCCATAATTATGAAATACGGTTGATGATCAGAGAATGTTTTAATTAATATTCCTGCTGAACTCTCTAATATATACTTTGTTAAATTATAAAAGAAATGATCAATTAGTGTGCCATTGCAGGTTGTAAACCTGATAGGAAGAGTGATTTGGGGGAAGAAACTAAATGAAGTTAACATGTCAAAGAACCTGCTACAATGTTCGTGCTCATTTATTTTTAGCCCCTGCTAGAATAAGATTATATTTTTGACGATTTTACATAGATGATATGACTGTTGTAAATTCATTTAGAAATTAATTATAATTTCCATTTAATGGCCTTGGAGGTCGGTACATATTTCCTATAGTGATCGTCTGTGGTAAGCCTCCTCCATTTACTTGTATTATTTGCCCCTCCCAATGTTTATACGTGTTTAATTTCATGTTTAATTCATAATTAAATTGTCAATCTATGTATGTTATTAATCCACCTTTATTGATGCAGCTTTTTTCTTGGGATATACAGTCATATCCACTTAATTGTATCAATGATACGTCATCCGTATCAGATAACCAGCTCTCTTGGAGCCATATTATACTTAATTTTAAATGTAAGGAAAATAAGTCATTTACAAATGCCTCGTGTTCACTAAACTTTGCATTAATTGATTGTATGTTAGAACTTAGAATACTGAATTTTTTATTATTGTTTTTAGTTACTGAATAACAAATTTCAAAGTCATAATATGAAGATCGGCGTATCATAGGCAGTTCATTATTTTCATTATTATTATTATTACTATTGATATTTCAAATGTTATTTAGAATTTTTTTTTCAATACCACCGGTATACAAGAGAAAGGTTTCGTCAGTAATCATTTATTTGCATTTTTAATTTGGTTAACAATATATTTTATTGTGCAATAATGTTTTAATAATATCGGACATAAAATTAAGGCAGCCAAACCACTATACACATGTGAGGTACTTTGGAGATGAGTGTGTTGGTGCGTGTATATATCCTGTGGTACATCTGTCCAAACAATTGCAATATATATGTTATAATGCATTAAAAATAAATAAAAAAAAAGAAAATAAGAAACAATTAACAGAGCAATACGCTCTTGCATAGGCGTTAACTGTACGCCTAAAAAGATAAGAGGCAAATTCATTATTATCACAAATGTGGTACTTCGCCTTATTGAAAACAATCATGACACATATCATGTCAATTATCGCTCTTTCAGCAATCAATACCATGTAGCCGGTATAACAAATGTATTAGCCCCCCAGTCAGACGCAGCAGTTTTTGCTGTAAAACTGCTGTAAAATAATGTATTAGCAGCACAACACTTTTGCAGTAAAATTAATAATGTATTACAAATAATGTATTAGCAACACAGTAAAAAAAATGACATAAAATAAATTAATAAATACACTGCAGTTTTGCAGTGAAACAAATAATGTTTTAGCAAAGCAGTCATGCNATATATATATATACATACATACATACATACATACATGCATGCATGCATGCATGCATGCATACATACATACATACATACATACATACATACATACATACATATATAAAATGTGCAGTTTTGTAGTAAAACGAATGATGTATTTTCAAATAATGTATTAGCAACACATTAAAAAAACATTATAACAAATAAAGAAATACAGTTTGCAGTCAAGCGAATAATTTATAAGCAGCTCAGTCAACTATACTGCAGTTACGAGATGATGCAAATAATGTGTTAGTAACAAAATCAAATGCATGCATGTGTGCTCATGTGAATGCTATTTATGGATAGTCACCAACCAGATTATGTGTTGCGCAATACCAACATTGCTTGTCCGTGACTACAAAGCCACCCGGCGGGCTCAGTCAAAGCAAGCTGTCTTGTATATGGGGAAGCTTGACTGAGTAATTGCCTAGTGGGCCATTTCGACAGTCGTAAACCAGGTACTGTGTTGCACAATACTTGATTCTATGTTGTGCAATACCAACATTGCTATTCCACTGCAACTAAAACCCCCAGTGGGCTAAACCGAGCAGGCCGTCTGGTATGTGGTGACGCTTGACGGAGTAATGCCTAATGGGGCACTCCGTGTTGACAAGTCATTGGACACTGGTATACAGCCACATGTTATTATATAAGAAAACTCGGCATCGACTAAAGTGTTGTTGTCTTAATATAGACGAAGGTCGTCTTCTGATGTTATCTCGTTTACCTTATTTGCCAGGTCCTTCTCCATGACTTTCCCGTTGAACGTCCAACAATCCGTCAGCTTTTTTAGCTTCCTCGTTTCGAATGCCAGTTTTGATCGTCGCGCAGTCAAGTCCTCGTTCAGGAAGATTTGTGCGTTTCGTTGTTGTGTGGTTAGAATATCATCACAGGTAATGGTTAATTATATACGTTTATCCAACTGAAGATTAAAATCACACAAAAAAATATTTTTAATGTAGAGTTGCCAAATTTTCCCACAAATCCTGAAATTATTCAAAGAAGTTGGCTGGCTGTCCAGTATGTCGATACAGACATACAAAATATGCCGATAAAGAAGAATCTGAAATTACAACACATGGATTCAAAAGTAGAGTAATCAGGGATTAAACGTGAATTTACTTTAAAATGATCAGATAGCAAAAAGCCAACACCACCACCTCTTCCAACTGAACGTGGTCGATGTTGAAAATTATAAATAGATGGAGAAATGTCAGCTATGCAAGTAGCAGTGTCATGTGGTCTTAGCCAAGTTCCTGTGAAATAAAATGAAAGCAGACTTCGCTTACGATGGTCACTTACGAACTACCAAGTAATGCCTTATTGATGAGGAGGACGATGATGATGGGGATGATCACGATGACGAAGACGATGATGATGATGATGATAAATTATTTTTAACATTCAGCTTCCGCAGGTGCATTTTGTTTTGCTTCAAGTGTCGAATATAGTATGTATGAACATCGGTGGTGGTGTGTGGTGTGGTCGTCATTACAATGAATGGAGGTACATTGCACTTTCCTATTTTAAAAATTGTCACTGAGCTGCATACTTTATATCTGTATTTTGTCAAATACCGGGGGAATCTAAGGAAGACACGTCGAGGCGACGGAGAGATGTGAGTTCAGGGTCTGACAAGAGCGTGAAGACAGAGAAATGCCACATCATGCAACTGAAAGGTGTGGAAGCATCACGATACGATACAATACGAGCATATTTTGACCTTTAGCATATTTTTTTATTTAGCATAATACTACTAGTAGGTATATAAGTATAATTTACACTTAAGTGAATTGTATATATGTGCTGAAAAAAAGTAATCGAACTTTAGGCAACGTATATTATTAATATGGGACAGAGAAACACGTATTAAGTCAAGACGTGGTCGTTATTATAGGAGATATATCAATTATATCTTAAGCGTTTCGTAATTAGAACACGCACATCCCTATCGGTTATATTAGTCTTTAGAACCACCTCGTTTTGAAATTAAATTACATCTGAGATATTAGGGTATCACAAAAAACGGCTTAGATAACATTATAATCATAAGCGTGAAACGAAAACACATTATTTACATTAATTCGGGTATTGTTGGTGCCAAATACGCAGATGCTTTGTTTAGTAACTTATAATTGCTTTCCAAATTTAGCAAAAGTAAGAAGAAGCAAATGCATACAATAGGCTAATGCGATTATAGTAGTGTTATACATGTATCGGTTGTATACATTATATTGAAACAATATTCAAATAAAAAATTATTACATTGCAAACGCCCGTAAGTGGGCTTCTTACCCCACAATAGGAACTTCCGCTAAGCCACAACTTTTTTCAAAGAGTATATACGTCAACAATTTCAACACACGAAACTTACCTAAGACAATGAACTAGATAATTCATATACGATATTTACCGAAAGGATTATTTTCCTGATACGATTTCCCTTTAAGTGGGGCTCCTAGTCCTACCCTAACCTATTGGTATCGTTGTTATGTATCTGCAGGCCGACATTTCAAAGACCCGGCCATCGCCGTTGAGTTGGCGGTGGGGGACGACCGCAGTGAGATAGACATGGCCTACAGACTGGGCACATTCCTGGGCGGCGATGATGTCCTCAACATGACCCTCCTGCGTGGGCCGTCCGTGATCGCCGAGAAGGTCCGTAGCCCGCTGACCGGCGTCCACCACGCGCTGTAGGGGGCAGGTTGTCGTTGGATTATTATGCAAATAATTGTGTATGCGTCGCTATGATATTCTTTCACAATTGGATTGACAACGTAAATCTTGCATCAGATAGCACATCTATACGATATTCTCATAACTTTCTGTCACTACCGTCACCACTACTACAACAACTACCACCGCCACCACCACCACCTTAAGCACCGCCTCCCTTACCATCGCCACTTCTACCATTACCATTACCGTTGCCACCACAAACACCACATTTACCAACCATCATCGCTACCACTACAACCACCGTCACCACCGTCACCACCGTCACCACCGCCGCCATCTCCATCACATCCACCACCATCACTACAACCACCACCGCCACCACTGTCATCACAGCTACCACCACAAACACCGCCTCCACCACCACCAACAGCAACAAAAACAACAACCACTCACTATCCTGCTATCAAGTACACCCATCTCTACCGTTGCAGAACATTGGTGTGAGCGGCGTATATCTGTATTACATTGTTCAATGACCATCCTTTAACAAGATTTAACAAGATTTGCCATCCAAGCCAAAGGCCCAGATGGCAAGTGGACAAGGAAGCCATTGGCTTATCGAGAGTCCAACAATGTTCATCTACTTATAACCCGCCCTCCTGAGATATGTGTC
>SDWI01000049.1:989501-1006942 GCA_009193005.1 Lamellibrachia luymesi | reverse complement strand
TGCACATTTGTTTACACTTCTAGTCTCTCAACAATATCACTGTAATTAGCACAGATTATTTTCCCTGCTTTGCTATATACATGATTTTAATAAGTATTGTATTGTTTGTACAGGTTATACATTAGCATAAACTAATTTGTACCATTTGAAAACGATATAGCTTTCTATCACTAAATTGTTAATTTTGAATTCAGTGAAGTACAACTTCGGAGTGAGTTCGCAGTCCGATGGTACAGATGACATCATCAACTTTGTTGATTTACCTGCTGATTCGACCGGCCATTGTGTCGACGGTCTACAGCTGCAACACAGCGCGACCTACTACGTCATTGTAGTCGCATTTAACACGGCAGGGAAGAAAACCACATCGTATTCAGACGGAGGTAGTTTGTACACACAATTTTGTTCCGAACTAGATACAAATCTTCGATTTATATATAAAACACATCACAGTGACGCCAACGTGAAGCTACATTAGCTCACCGTGAATATGTTGGCGTCAAGGCGATAGCGTAGCCAATGAAAATTTACTGTATGCTTTAAGACTGCATTAACATGGTCACTTCGACTATAATATTTCAATGTAATAATATATTCCACTTTAACAAGATTCATATTTATCAAAATTGTCATCCAATACATAAATAAAACAGATAGTATGTGGACAAGGAGTCCAACGATTATTCATTTACTGGATATGTAACCAGTCATTCTTACACATTTGTCAATTTGTTTTAAACATTTAAGCAAACACTAGCAAGAAATGACCATATCCTCTTTCTTGTTTTTGCTTGATGATGTAAGCTATGTTGTATATGTTCGACTTCAGTTGTGATCGACACGAGTTCTCCCATCAGTGGTCGGGTAAGCGATGGAGCTTCCATCGACCGGGATGCGCAGTTCACATCCGATACTTCCGCAATCGCCGTAACTTGGACAGGGTTTGATGACCAGGAGTCAAGTGTTGACACTTACAGGGTTGACGTGTACAGAACTCCTCCTGGTAAGTACGAATTGTGGTTCAGCTAGGCAGTAGAAAATCACTTTCATATTAATTGGTCACCTTTACATATGTAACATATTTCGTTAATGATACGTTTCAATAGTATTCATACGCACGCGCGCGCACACACACGCACGCACACAAACAGACACACCCTATGACGTCGTAGTACATATATAACATGCGCGTGTTTATAATCATAGTATTGTATTTAGAAAATCGGAATCTCAATCGAGAGGGCAGGGGTTTGAAAATTTTTGAAGCCGTTTCGAAGCTTGTGCAGTTATGCTCACGCCACAAAATACCATCACCACATTCTCTTCAGACGGCACGTCGCCGGAGACGTTGATCCGCACTGAGCACGGTCTCGCGTCCTCAGTCAGTTCCGTCAATCTGACCGGCTTCCACCTGCACGACGGGGACAGGGTCCGTGTAGCAGTGACTGCCACAAACAACGTTGACGCCAGCACCACGGGGACGTCTGACGGAGTCACGGTCGACCTCACAGAGCCCGTCATGATTACGCTGGTGGACGGCGATTCCTTGGACAGTGACCTGCAGTACACGGTTGGAACATGGTTTAGTTTCAGATGCGTGATATGTGATATGTTTGTGTGCTTGTGTTTGAGTGTTAAGCAATGTAAATAGCAATAACGGTAGTTAAGACATTATATTTCCTGTGGAAATCACAACTACATCCAACGGACTAATGTTAAGTTACAAACGCCACAGGTGTGTTTCATATTATCATTACCACTGGTATTTGAATGAGTAATGTTGATATATTAAATATACCTTTATGTTTCATGTTAACTCGTACACGTGTGACTAATGTTAAACTACAATCGATGTAGTCATTGTTTACACCTTCTGCCTGAGTGAATAATGTCAAGTTACATTTACCGTTATACTTGCTATAGTGTTGACATCTTAAATATTGTGTGATTGGTGTTCAAGTAAAAACTATACCTCTGCATACATAGTGTGTTGCTTCCAGAACGATACAACCGTTCTCAGTGCGGCGTGGCTCTTTGAAGATGCGCAGTCCGGTATCGAACACTTCGAGATAGAGGCTTACGAAATATTGGAAGGCAACGTTACCTTGATATATCCACAAGTGTACGTAGAGCTTTTCAATACAAAATAATATGTCTAGTTACCTATATTCGACGTTTTCGTATGATGTCATTCAACAAAGAAACAAACCATATATTTTACATTTACCAACACTTCGTTTTGTTCGTGTTCGTACTTACTATGCTTCTTTTCAAAGGGTCGATTAATATTGTTGTCGAGAAGCAGACAGTTACATACATACTTTAATTGTTTTCACACATCAAGACCCCCGCGCGTTGTCCCTGGCAACACGTCGACGTTCTCGACTGACGAACCTTTGCAGCTGGTCCTTGGCGCCACCTACCGGATGCGTGTGACAGCAGTTAATGGCGCCGGCCTGACCAACATCCGGGACACCGATGGCGTCATCATCGACATGGCGCCACCACAGGTAGGTCGTAGCTGCCGTATAAAGACGGTTATATTATCATAATGGTAGATATGTTATTTTCCAGCGAGAACGTGTTCTTTTGAATGGCAATCCTATTAAATCTTGTATAAGCGTTTTGAGAATGTTGATTTAATGAAATGATTATACTCTTGTACAGAGACAAAATATATGCACCGAGAGAAGCATCCACAGGAATAAAATGAAATTACAATCATCTGTTCATGTATATATGACGTGCGTGGAAGTAAAGAGATACAAAGTGTTAAACAATAATTAGACATGCAATCGTGTAGGCTGGACCGGTTACAGTCGTCACCCCATCATTAGTACTGGATACGACCATTGACCCTGGATCACTGGTCTCCCCAGAAACAATGCTCGATACGACGGCTCCGGTCTCCGGAATACTGAACTGTTCTGCATATCAGCTGGGTAAGTCAGCAGGTTCAGCATAGTCAGCATTTACACGCATTGCACACGTATTGCGTTGGAGCGGAAGATGTAGATTTTGACACTGCATCCAGGGTAATGTACGCATACTATGTCATCGCAGATGTAAGTTTATTATTGCACTAGGAGTGATGTAACATTGGAATATCGTGGTACGGAATTTTACAATTACAACTATTGATTCTTGACGACCAGAGAAACACTGTAGCGTAAGCTGTAAGCATGTTCGATGGTAATGTTGTAATCATGTCATGCAATCCTTGTTGTCAATTACCATTATATTACTGTTTCTAGTGGTACTGATCATGCATTTCAGTTTAATTAAAGTTATTCTACCATCAACGTTACCATAATGTAATAAAACATAACGTAAGGAACATCTTCTACTGAACAGTAATTGTAGCCGTAATCGATATTGCCTAGAATGATCCTGCTTGGTGAGAGTATTAATGTATTAAAAGCGTACCACGATGTTATCTTGATTCGTAAATATGGCACGCAGGACAAGATGAGATCGAGTGTAGTTGGACTGACTTCAACGATACAGAAAGTCAAGTGGAATATTACAAGTTTGGTATCGGAAGAGCACTAGGCGACGATAGTGTTTTCTATTTCCAACGCATTGATCCAAATGTGAATACATACACAGCAACAGGTAAGTATTGATACAAATGTGAATAAGTAAACATCAATTGGTTTGTATCCATGTGTGAACATATACAAAACAACTGATCAATATCGATAGACGCAATGATATTAACGAGTTTAAATTATACACACACATACCGTACGCAGGAACGAACGCACGAGCGTACACACACACGCACGCACGCACGCACGCACGCACGCACGCACGCACGCACGCACGCACGCACGCACGCACGCACACACACACACACACACACACACACACAAACACACACACACACACACACACACACACACACACACACACACACACGGCACACAGCATACTCCAAACATGTTAACGTACTATTGTTGCACGTGTAATAACGGATCATCTGTTTGTTTAGACTTGGCAGGGCGGTTTGGACAAAGCGGCTCGTACTACGTGACTGTAGTTGCAGTGAACGGGGCCGGCCTTTCTATGCCTGTCCGCTCTGACGTTATCGTTACAGTTGATACCACTCCACCCAAGGTACACACTCTGGTTATTGTTATGAGCATAGTTTTAAAGGTAACACTAATCGTTTTGGTTTTCATACAGGGGAAAACCACGCATAAAATCAGTAACCGGCATCAAACATTCTACTAATAACTTAATGCCTAGAATAATGTGTACCCTCATATGGAGACCTGCAAGGGGAGTCTCGATTTGAAGGCATACAGGTTGTAAACTGTATGCCATTTCAGTGAAATGACAAGTGGTGTTGGTTCCAAGTAAGCACCAACGGTTGTTCCAAGACCAATGTTTGTCTGGGGCTTGGCCGAATATAGTATGCTGAGGTAATGAGCTTTACCATACGAAGTCATATCGAAATAAATGTTTGCTTAGCATGCATGTTTACGCAATTCGTTGCTCTTCCTTTGTCCCTGGAGTCCGGGGCGAGGCTGGCATCGACACTGGTCGTCGATGTTGGTCTCATCTTTTACCGACATTGATCCCGTTTCACTGCCGTCTCCACTCCCCCATACGTCGCCCTCGTTTTCCACCCCTTGCAATCCCGCGAAATCTCTCTACCATCTCAGTTAAGGTCTTCTTCTTCGCCTATTCTATCCTCCAATTTAAGCGCATCCGCTCTCTTTGTTAACTGATCCCCTTACATTCCATGTGTCTCCTTACATTCGGTCCATGTGTCCATCGTACTGTAACTAACACCTCACCAACTTCCTCCTGAGACTCTCTTACACACCAACTTCCTCCTGAGACTCTTTTACACACCAACTTCCTCCTGAGACTCTCTTACACACCAACTTCCTCCTGAGACTCTCTTACACGCCAACTCCCTCCTGAGACTCTCTTACACACCAACTTCCTCCTGAGACTCTCTTACGCACCAACTTCCTCATGAGACTCTCTTACACGCCAACTCCCTCCCGAGACTCTCTTACACAAGAACTTCCTCCTGAGACTCTCTTACACACCAACTTCCTCCTGATACTCTGTTACACACAAACTCCCTCCTGAGACTCTCTTACACACAAACTCCCTCCTGAGACTCTCTTACACACCAACTCCCTCCTGAGAATCTCTTACATGCCAACTTCCTCCTGAGACTTTCTTACACACCAACTTCCTCCTGAGACTCTCTTACACACCAACTCCCTCATGAGAATCTCTTACACGCCAACTTCCTCCTGAGACTTTCTTACACACCAACTTCCTCCTGAGACTCTCTTACACACCAACTCACTCCCTCAGCTCCTCCACTCTTCGCCTGCCTACCTGTTCTACTCCCGCAATTCGTTTGACCCAGTTATTTGTTATTCGTACACTGTAACTTTCTTTTTTTGTTTGACCGTCATCGCTATGACTGCTACGAACGATATAAAATCGTATTAGATTATGCATGATAATAGTACTACTGTTTAAATTATGCGAACTTTGCAGGGAGGACTTGTCATCGAATTAGGCGACTCGACGGATTCATTACGTGAGTGTCACTGTTCTCCACTGATTTAATTCGAACACTGATATGAATTCCACAGTATCGTACCTAAATGCACATCGTATGTTTGACGAAAAGTATCCATGAACAAAACAGCAACACGCCGAATTTATTTGGGGAATTGTATTATGCGAGTGAGTGAGTGAGTGAGTGAGTGAGTGAGTGAGTGAGTGAGTGAGTGAGTGAGTGAGTGAGTGAGCGAGTACATCCATGCATTGACTAGAGTTATTGTTCACTGCTATACTGCATGCTGACGACCATTACACGTGGAATCTCACTTGTGCTTTATATTGTAACTCTACTAAGCGAATAAGCCTACCATTATATGTGTTTTAAGCAAACAGAAATGGTTTGCTTAACATAACTATCAAATTACACTTTCGAGCGTGTTGTGATTTGGCCATGAAGAAGCAGCACAGAATATTGGGTGACATGTTTCAGCTGCAACAAGTAACAACGATGCCGTCTGTCAGCGTTCATTGACACGAGTCGCAGTCGCATGGGAAGCCTTCAAAGACCCCGACAGTGACATCGTCAGGTATGAGGCTCATGGTGTGTCTTTAGTGTCATCACACTGAGTGGCAGTCAGCCGAACACAGCTGTGTTAGGATGTAAAAAGACGTGTAGTTGTAGATGTACGTGGTAAAGAAACACATCTTCGTTAACCGACGTTTGCATTCATATAGTCATATTTCTGTGCACGCTATGTTAGAAATGCCAGGTCAACGAATTTGGAGGAAGGATTTCTCCTGCTGGAGATTAATTCAATGAAGGATTGCAGCGAACATTTCGGATTTGTTATAATTAAGGTTTTAAATGGGTGCAAATGTTGTGCATTTCATAGCTACACAACACACATTTTACAATGCAACCCTTGGAGTCACGCTTCGAGGAGTTTGTTCATAAAGAAGGATAGTTTGCTTAAAAACAACAGGATATGTCAAAATTGGCACAAACTGTATATCTCATTAAAAAAAGAAACATGGGGCTTTTGTTATAAACGAAATATTGATGTTCAGGTACGAAATAGCCTTCGGTACGAACCGCGGAGACACAGACATCCTTGCCTTTGAGACAGTCCCGAAAGGAGAGTTGTATTATGCCGCTGTTGACCTCAACCTGACCACCGTCCGTCAGGTGTTTGCCTCAGTGAGGGCCTTCAACGAGGCTGGACTGAACGCCACGGCGGTCTCCAGCGGGGTCTACGTGAGCCGAGTAAGCGCGGGCCTCCCTTCGCTCGAGCCGTCTTATGTCTACGACGGCAGTCGGTCTAACATCGACGTGTAAGTCTTGTGTCTTGCGCGTCTTGCGCGGTGGTGTATTGATTAGAACATTGGACTCTCAGTCGAGACAACCTTGTGTCGAATTATCTAGCTGCCGTTTCGAAGCTTGGGCAATATATAGATATAGGTGGATATGTGAACGAATAGATATAGATGGGTATGTAAACGAATAGTTTCCGAGCAGGGTAGTTGTATGATTATTATGGCATTGAAATGACCAGGTGTGCTAAGGGGTGAAGTGTAAAGTGTTGTGTGCACTTCGTGTGATCATGGTGTTCTCTCTGTTTGTAGTATTCACAGTTTCAGTTCTCCTTATTGCGTTTGTATTAATCATTGTGTCAATGATATTTAAAGTGTTTCTATTCTTCTCGAAGTTCGCGATATTCATTGTGTTTTCGCTAGTCATAGTCTATATTGTGAATGATGGTAGAGCCATTTTATGACATTTTCCGAGTATTATATATGATATATATGGAAAGTTTTGAAAATAGTAACACGACATCTTGCAAAAGTGTGATGTTGTTTTTTGTTGTCGTTGTCGATGTGGGTGTCGTCGTTGCCGTTGCCGCTGTCGCTGTCGCTCTCGATGTTACTGTTGTTGTTGTTGTTGTTGTTGTTGTTGTTGTTGTTGTTGTTGTTGCTCTCCTCTTTTTCCACGAAGTCCGGGGTGAAGCTGGCACCGATACCCCTCTGTTCGTCACTGATCCCATTTCACTGCCGTCTCCACCACCCGTTTCCACTCACACATCCCCTATTCCTAGCTATCATTATCCACTTCCCTCCCACTCCAATGACTGTGTATATTTACCAGGACGATATCACCACTAATCACGACACAATTAGGAGACGGCGTCGCGTGATACTAATTCGTTTCTGTTTCCCAGTGACATCCAAGGAGAAGCCAATTGGGTATCAGCAAATTGGAATTTTGGCGATGATCCTTGCCCTATGAAGAAGTATGAGTGGACAGTGTACACTGTTGGTGACTCAGTCGTCCGATCCATGCACACTTTGCCGGGAGGTGCGTTAGATAATATCTAAATGACATTGTGAAGTATAAATGCCTAAACAAAATAGGACAATTGTTTTACTTTCTGAAATCGTTTCAACGCATGCTGTTGCTAATGTCATCCAAATTCTACATTTTCAATTTAGTTGTTCTTCTACATAATGCAACTGTATCTACGCGTACGTGACTTTTGCCATTTTGTACTTACTACTATGATACAGAGAACTAATGGTGAAAATAATTGGTGCATCAATTATAGTACAATTATTAATAATCTGATTGAATTGGCATGTCATTGCGTAAAATCACGTGCTGATCAGTGGCATAGTTGGGGGGGGTTGGTTCATGCCTCTCCCCCTTGGCTTAAATTATTGATTTGTTCGAATGGAGCATGTTAAACAAATGGGTGACTAAACCTGCCCCGCTTTAGCCTACTCCTTTGCGAGATCCTAGATACGCCACTGGTGTTCATAGTTTACTCACCGTAAATAAAAATCGGTTTCCCATAAACAATAATTTATTATTATTGTCTTATATTGACTATAATTGGGATACGTCTTCTTCGTGTTATTCTCCAACAGTCATACATGATTTAAGCATGACCATTGTTTCCAGTACATATCAGTACTAAAATTATGATGCCAAAACACGAACGCAATGAAAACAATCAAACGTAATTAAATTAAACAATACGCAACCATGTTTCCTCCATCCAGAGCAGACAAGTGTACATGCGACCGACGTGTCTCTCGACGTTGGCAAGTCGTACTATTCCGTCATCCGGGCCACCAACGCACTGGATGATGTCAAAACTATGCGCTCGGACGGTTTCAAAGTAGCGGATTTGTCAAGTGATCCGACTTCCGCCGATGTAACCCCTGGGCCGTTCAGCGTGGTGCCCGGGTCAGTGAAGGACGGTAGCAAAGTAGGAGTCGACGTGAACTTCCAGGAGTCCAAGACAACATTGTCTGCCAACTGGGACGGCTTCCATACATGCGCCAACGGAGATGGTGAGCGTTGTTGGTTAATTGTAGTTTGAAACCAGTTTAATAATGATAATAATATTGACAATAGTCCGATACAGCGCCTATATCACCATGAACCCCAGTTCAAAAGAACGTCTCAGGGACTCGGAATAGTCACAAAGGAACCGCTGGTAATTTAGGGCGGAAATGTAATTTCGTAAAAAGTATGTGTTGATTTTTGTGTGGAAGATAGCTATTGTTTCAGAAGATGTTAAACTAAAGCAGTGATGTTAATAGCCAGTTTCTAATGTTTTACAACGTGTTATTATGCGCATATCAGCGCACCTGAAACCCAGTTAGTTTTTCTTTTGTAAACGCATACATGACACTTGGAATGGATATTCCTGTAAACGCGAGAACACAGACAGACACTGGAAAACACCGGCGTCGTTTCTGAAAACAAAACGCATAATGAAATTGCGCTAAATGCTAGCAATTGTGATTATGCTACGCACATGTATTTTGAACCCATAAATATTATTTACTAGTGTTAGATCAGTAAGGAGCACGATACAATGTTTGCGTCATCTTAAGACTTAACTTCCTCCACAGCTCCTTATTGTATTCATCCATACGTTTACAACTTTAACACTGTAAGTCGTTTGCTTAATCATTTGTGTTGATTCGCCGTTGAGCTCGTGTTTTCAATGATGTATGCGCAGTAGACGTTATCGTAGTATCAGTATTATTAGTATTAATATTATTAGTATTAGTATTGTGTAACTTGTGTCGTTGTCAGCGTGTATCTACATAACCTGACAGAGTACATCGTATGTGTTCAGGTAACGCAGCAAACACAGACAACATTGCATCTTATGAAGTCGCTCTCGGAACAAGCAGAACAGATACAACACAAATTACAAATGTCCACGACTTTGTCAATGTCGGACTGTCGATAGCGTGGACGTTCAGCGGACTGAGTCTGAAGATGACGCGGCCCGTTTATTACGTCACGGTCCGCGCTCATTCCCAGTCTGGCGCTGTTGCGCAAGTCTCCTCGAACGGCGTGAGAGTCTGGCCGCTACGCGGCGTCACAGAAGGGGTCGTCGAAGTGGCAGAGTGCGTTTAACACATTTTATATGGTATCGCTGGAACGTCTTAGAAACGTATCCAGCTAGCGTTGGATGTGTCTTCAATCAATTGTAAATTCACATGGGGCTCCTTCCAACACACAGGAGAGTGTTTCCACAATACAAACATAAAAAGCAATCAAACTTAAAACTGACATATCTATTGAAATTATTCAAACAACATACCAAGGGAAGCATACCGTAAATATGTCGTATTTCATAATGCATGCCATTAACGTATGCGCTTGGCAAACTATTATGTTTCCGTCCACGGCTTGTTATAATATGATTGTCACACACAAACCACATCGTTATTCTGTTGGAAATCCCAACACCAGAGTGACAGACAAGTATGGTAATGTTCGCCACCGGCTTTTTGTTTCCACAGTAGGACATCCATCATCAGAACAATGCATCAACATCAGCAAACACATGTGTGAACATATTTAATGTTCGCCACAGGCTTTTTGTTGCCACTGTAGGACATCCACCATCAGAACAATGTATCAGCAAACGCATGTGTAAACATATTTTTATGATTACTTTGCTTTGCAACGTTTCTCCGCAGACACATCCGAATGTTTTGATATTTGCTATTGAAACATATGTTTAGCGCAAAAATAAATACATGTTGTTGAACTTATACGGCGAGTAAAGATAATCTACTTGATATATATATATATATAGGTGTTTATTCTAGCTTATTCATCTCATTAATATACTTGCATATTGTGTTAATATATTTGCATACTGTGTTTGCTCTAGGTTCATTCCTTCAACGAAAAAACTATCGTTTTCGTGGAGTGGATTCGTCTTTCAAGTGCCCTTGAGCACCTACAGATGGGGACTAGTGTCAAAGAGCGTATACGTTGGGACTAATTGCGCGAATATAGTACGTGCAAAGTTGCTTTTCAAAAAGGCATCTAACTTGCATATTATTGCTGACGAAGGTATTGAAGATGTTTGCAAATATTCACAACACTTGAACAAATTAACTAGTGTGAGGAAGTAGTATCTATATACTACATAACATAACACGCATGGTCAGAACACATACACACGCCCCCCCCCCCACACACACACACCACACGCACACACACACACACACACACACACGCATACCGACGGAATTGGAAACGTATTGTCTATGCCTTGTTCGCCATTAGGCAGAACACGTAATGAAAATTTGAATATTATGTAAAGCGCCCGAGAGCATTTTATTTTCAATGGATTCAGGCGCTATGTAAATATAATGCCTAAATTCTCAGGAACGCGAACTTAGTGGTTCAACAAATCGTACTCGTTAATCATGATATCATGAACAAGGACGCAGAAAGGGGACCGTCCAGGATTTTGGGAGGAAATGCAATTTGAAAAAAAATGCTTCATAATATTAAATAAATGAGTTAACATTAATTGCAGCTAAGCGGAATATCAGCTAGTGAGATCTTACACAAGCTGGAAGACGTCGACAAAGACACGTGTCTGCGCGTCGATAATCTCAACATGAAACAGAGCGAATCGTACAAGGTCATCGTGACGGCTACTGACGAAATGGACAATTGTGCAGTTAGAGAAGCTACGTTCGAAGTGGACGAAACCCCACCAACTCTAGGTGTTGTGGGCGTGGGAAACGAGCTCGACGATACGGTATGTACTACTAAAAGCAATCAGATGTTTGTTTCAAAATATGAGGTATAAAGCGCCTTATGAATGTTTAATTTACTCCTCGTGTAATCTCACTACTATTGTAGTAATAATTATAACGATAATGATTAAAATAATAATGACGATTATAATAATAATAATAATAGCTATAACAACATTAATGATAATAGTTAATGTGATTGCATCAGACCGTCTTCTATTCGCCCTACGCCGACACACTCGACGCCACTTGGGGCGGCTTCACGGATCCGGAGAGCGGCATCAAGAAATTGAAGATCGCGCTACTCAAATCAGAGAACGGATCGTGCACGGCGACCAGTAGCCAAGACCTGATACCCGTGATCAACCAGATAGAGATTGGACACACAGAGAAACACTATCTCTTCCGCAGTCTCTTACTTTTTGTACGTGTTTTATGGGCGATATATTTAACGCAAGGGTCGGATAATTTGCACGCATGCATATATACACATATACACACACATACGCGTGCACATACCTTCACAAATATGCACACATGCACACACGCTCTCAGGCACACGCGCACACGAACGCGCACGCGAAAACACACACGCACACGCACACGCACAGGCACACGCACACGCACACGCACACGCACACGCACACGCACACGCACACGCACACGCNTATATATATATAAAATCTTCCCTTCTACAGAAGCATCTCGTCTACTACGTGGAACTGGAAGCGACAAACGGAGCCGGTCTCCGCAGGAAGGCGCTCAGTAAGCCGATAGTTCTCGACACGGATGACCCGTATGGCGGAGTAGTGAAGGACGGCCACAACTTCGAGAAGGACTTGGCCTACCAGGGTCAGAACACAGAGATGCATGGTACGTCATTTGGTTGTCTGGAGAATAATTTTTCGTGCAGCAGAATTGTCGTTATATTTCTCCGTCCTTCCACATATAATAATCATTTCACATTGAACAAATTATAGCGTTTACTATCTACTCCAGAATCAAATTGTGTAAGAAAATAGATAAATAAAATAAAGAGCATGAACAAACGGAGAGCTAATCTGGTCAAGCTCATAATGGCATCAAGTTTGGAGTAATTAAAATGCGTCAATTACGATACCCATGTGGCAAAATAAAGAAACATCATATCGCTATTAATGTTCAATGTTGTTGGCCCATTAAACCCAAAGTCATCATGCTCTTAATATAAAACATGTCGTGTTGTTTCGGCATGAATGTCCAAAATAACCATGAATGTCTAACTGCACATATTGTTGAAAGCGAGATCAAAATACGTGCTTGTGTTGAACAGAAACGAAACATTTTCCTGAGCGTGTGTTTATCCCTGAATATGTCCACGTAGATACTTTCCTATGTAATTCGCTTGATATCGATTGTTTAAAATACAACTTATGCTGGTAATAATTTGTCTAGTGTTTTAGCATAATTTTAGCACAATATACATTTTCCGTGTATTTTTATATATATGCATTTTATCCTCGCAGGCGTCTTCAAGTACCTTCCTCAAATTGAGGAACCCCAGGGAAACAGGGTGTACCCCATGACAGCGCCAAACTCAGCCTGGACCCCGATACAACATAAACACTTGACAGTGATTACTGGAGGTCACATGGAGGGCGTGTCGTTTGAAAACCAACCGGTACGTGCAAAAAAGACATTGAAGTAGCCAATTGTGTCGGTGTTTTCAATTCCACATTTAGTTGAACTACAATGTGCATTAAGACATCTAACGTACTACACATTGCACAGCTCTGTCTTCTGATCAATTCTTCATTGATTTCGTGGACAACGTACAAGCATTCATAATGAAACTAGCGCTGGTGGGATTACATAATCATAGAAGGAATCGTCAACATGTTTGAGCACCAAGATGAAGAAACGGGACATGGAAACATGGGGCAACTTGTGCAAGCGCACGTGCCTCCCATGCGGAAGGAATTTCAGATATACTTGCCGGATCTGAATACGCTGGATAAGAATTTCATCGGTTCAGTGTGGAGGTGCAATCTGTCTCATTCGGCGTGCATGAAGACATTTGAAAGTTATTGAACGACTCCACCGCACGTGATGCATTTGAAGCTCTTCCCCTGACAACGTTGTTGTCTAAGATGAGTGAATCTAATCCATATGTGACTGTGCATGAAGGATGACCTCTGTATCTCCTGGTCCGTTTTGACGAGACAAGTTCAGCCCTCACATTGATGTGGTTTCTCTAACACCGGTTTCTTATTCTACCTCCTCCCAGAGCACAGTTTTGTTCACCTCGTTAATAAAATGTGTATCACTTAACTCAGTGTTGAATGTTATTTCGTTAATAATTCAATGTCACGGGGCGGGCCGATTATATCAGGACACAAGGGTACGCGAGAAAAAAGATTGGGAGGCGCGGTGCTAGGCAGACAATATGTGCGCTTAATTATTATCAGTACTAATGCCGTGTCGTCGCCATTATTAATAAAAATATGTCGCACTCGTTAACATAAATGTCAGCAAGTGATAGGCGGTTTATTTCGTCATAACGTAGATATCTATTTATCCGACACAGTTGCCCTACGGCGAGCATGGCTTGACCATTGGTTTAAAGAGAGACGTCAACAATGACCAAATGTTATCGGCTGCCTACGAGACGGATGCGAAGGCTTATCCAACAGGCCAATACAAGGTACGAATATCCGTGTCCTTCGTGTGAACACTTACACACTTGAAATATGAAATAGCATAAGCTATGCTTAAAATAAAGTAGTTACTATTCTGCTTGATAAACACATATCCTATATCGCATTATGTTAAAAATCTGTACACTTACCTATCAAGCACTTTCATCCAAGCAATGAGCATATTTACATTCACTGCTCACTCCTGCAAGACAGTCCAGCCAGCTTCGATCGTGCAATTCTAATCTCCTTTCTGTTCCCAGTGTTAAGACAAATGTTGACACGTGCTGCACTGATTCAGTGGAACTCACTCCCTGTCTGTAGGAAATATATCAACAGTCTCCAGTAAACTGAAAACCGACCTGTTTAAACAATAGCAGTAATTATATTGTGTCATGTTATAGCAGTAATTATATTGTGTCATGTTATAGCAGTAATTATATTGTGTCATGTTAACTGAAGACGCATAGTGCAGACATTGCACACCGTTTACTTCCCTTGTCGTCCACAGTTCAGTATCCAAGCTGCCAATAGTTCGCTTGGCGGTGTTACGGCAGTGTCGTTCTATGATGGAAAGGAGGGAGTCTTCGCCGATATGCCAATCATCTCAGGCTACTTCCCTCTCACAGTGGGGAAAACTGGCAGCGACACGAATGGCGTACATACCATAGACAAGGACACTTCCAGTAGTGAAGCTGAGGGCAGCAGAGGGTTTGGGTTTCAGCTGTATCAAAGTAAGCATGGTTAACAATCAGGGCAAACATTAGACCACGTGGTTTCAAACAATATCACATCGTTCTAGCTATTCTTCTAACCTGTAATTTATTTCGTGTTAGAGACAGTTCCTGACAAAGACATGCATTCAGCCAACATTTACCTGTTGAAAATGTGTTCTACACTCTACAAGCTAAATTGCGATAGAACAAGATAATTGTATTATCACGTGATCCTTGCAAAATGTTTAATGCATTTGTTTACATTGCTTGCTGGTTATGTTGAGTAAGTTTACAAATATCATGGACTGTGTTGAAATGACTAACTTACTGACACTTACTATCATATATGACATTTGCTATTGTCGTCTTTGCCGGATTTTTACAATATCCATGATCCACAACTATTCTGTGATCTAGCATTCAAGCGAAACAAAAACCATGAGATAAAAGAGATACAAATACAAACTAAAATCAAGACTATCTCGCCAATTGTTTATTCAGAATGTGTTCTAAAAATGGGAGATTCCGGTCATTTCTCCGAATGACCGAGCACTGATATGTTAACCAGCGCGAAAGATAAGCACATAAGCAGTTATGTGAAATTGGGGTGACGTATACTACAAGTGACGTATTGAAGAAAACCGGCAAACACATAACACATAACACATAACTAACGCAAAGACTCAGACAAACGTGTTATTTTGCAGAAAGATAACTAGTTTAGTAAGTAAAGGCCAAACTATGTTTCATAAGTTTAGCTTCGACCCAAATAGCATGGCCATATTTTATTGGCAAGTACAGAAATAGGTGTATACAAATATATTTTCATTTGGCGAGGGAATATTGCGAGATTATGACACTCGTTACGTAGGGTTATCTAACAGTATAGCACGGTCATGCTGAAATTAAGATATTGTGTGTTCAACAAGGTTTTCCTAGTACAGCTGTAAATCACTGGCGTGATATTCTTAATTGTAATTACAAATAGTTAAGTCTTAGTAACTCTTATTGGACTTATAGGCCGAAGACCACGACTTTTGTTTCGCTTTAACATGCGCTAATACATCCAATCAGAAGTCATTGGCTGTTTCACAATCGGTGCTCTGGCGTTTCGAAACAAACAACTATTAGTACAATTAATGTTTTGCTACACGTTATAAAAGTAGGTAATATGTTCCGATTTACTTTCGGTGTTGTTTTTGAGAAGAAGAAACACGTTTCATTCGCAGACAAAACAACGTATGGGGACGACACGCAGTGGTTGCTGATCGTTTGGGCGGCGAACCTCAGTCCGAACATGGTCGAGTTGTCGTTTGATCCAAGTGAAAAGAAACACAACTACACACTCCAGATTGACAGAGAACAGATTCTGGAGGATGAGGTAAGTTAACTATCTGCTTCCAGGCTTATATGTCCTCGACGCGGGTGGTTTCGCATAGTACATGAGTTCAAGGTTTGTTGCACACTAGACGAATACATTTATGTCAAGATCACTTATTTTTGATAAGCTTTGAAAACAGCCTATATTTGAATAGATCACTACACATTCGAATGCGTCGGGTTAGATATATTGACACCAGGTGCCTCTAGCACTCATGTTATCATTTCTCACACCGATTTGTGCCCCCGAAAATAGTTTCGCATTCAACACGTAGTATAAACGCAATTAGCAACATCAAATCAGTATAGTTTACTCTTTTGTCTTAGTTCCCAACTAGTGTTGTCATATCGCCGGAATACTACTGAAAGAAAGACAGTGCATTTGGTGTACTTACACTTACATGCACGCACACACGCACGCACATGAGTACGCACGCATTCACTCAATCATGCAAGCACGCACGCACGCACGCAAGCACGCACGCACACACGCACGTTTTGTGTCTCGTACATGATTTTGTGATTACTGCTGTCTAACGTGAATATTTGACGGCAGGACATATGGAGCATCCAAGTGTCTGCAGATGGTAAACGACTCGCCGTACTGATGGGGGCGAAGAACATCAGTGCTGATGCCCAGCTCATCATCGGTGTCTACCCGCGCAACGGCGATGTTACAGAGAAGACCAATGACTTCGATGAACCGGAAGTGGAGGCATTCTTCAGCGATTTCGAGTAGGCTTTGCTGGATGCCGCTACTGAGTTGAATATGACTGTGTCTTTCATTACCATTTACGTGCATTGCTACTGATAGTTTTATTATCTTTATGGCTTATTATACTATTCCCACTGCTGCTGATAGTACAATCAGCTGGAAATATTTAACAAGATTTAACAAGATTTGCCATCCAAGCCAAAGGCCCAGATGGCAAGTGGACAAGGAAGCCATTGGCTTATCGAGAGTCCAATAATGTTCATCTACTTATAACCCGCCCTCCTGAGATATGTGTCAACCTTGTTTTTAAACATATTCACGCTGCTAGCA
>SDWI01000049.1:957535-987316 GCA_009193005.1 Lamellibrachia luymesi | reverse complement strand
TATATATATATATACATACATACATACATACAGATCAGCTTAGTAGTACATACCATCATATTCTCGAATTTTTTGGCTGAACGACTTTGTTTCGTAAAAATGGAGATTGGTATTGGCCGTTTCGAATCCTACAGAGAATCACTTCCGGTCGCCACAGTAGTGTAATTTCCTGTTTCTGCTGCAGGTCGCTGTACCGTGCATTCCGTGTAGCGGGCTCTGTGTCGAGAACATCTGCAATAAAACGTGCAACCCCGAAAGGGTGCAACTAATCAAAATCGTTCTCGACAAACTGGACTTGAATGCTTCATTTTACGACACAGATTACAATTTGACCACGTTGATCCCATACCACCTCATTGTTAAAGCCGTCACTGGTAAGTGTTCGAGTCGGACCGCCTACAGATAGTCACAAAGTGGACAAAGAATAAACAGTGCTTTTATAAATATCCTGAAATAGAGTAAACATAATGTTGAACAATAAACTAATATAAAATATGATATTTATATAGCGCCATAATCACCTAATTCTCCATGGCGATGTACAATAGTCTTAAAAACTAATATACGAAAACACAATGGTCCAAGTAAAATATACATGGAATGCATTATCATACTAATAATCATTACAAATATAATTATCATTATTATTATTATTACTATTATTATTATTATTTTATTTTCATAGGCTCTGGTAGGTCAATTGCGACTTCTTCCGACGGCATTTTCATCGACTTGACACCGCCTATCATAGAGGAACTCTACCACCTCGACCTCCCATACCACGACACGGAACCCGTCCACTTCCAGGGAACCAACTCCACCATTGCTATATACTTTGAAACGATGGACAACGAGACGAAGGTGGGTAGAGTAATTATTATTGCCGATTACGAGTACCTTAAATGATTAAGGCAAATGTAAGTTCTTACATAGCGCTTCACCCAGTCCTTAGGACCCTTCAAAGCGTATTATACTTCACCCCATTGCAGAGGTATTCCTATCAACACCATTTCCATTTACCTACGAAGATTTCAGCCATGCTGCAGTTACTACGCGAACAGTGTCTACAGCCAGGTAATAATGTTATGCGGCTGAGTGAACTGAGATCAACAAAGACTAAACGAACGGTAAATATCATAAAACAATACTTTTCATTACGTGCTAAATAATCACTTAAAAAAAATAAGTAGTTTAAATTCCCCCAAATGATATGTCAGTATAAAGCAATGTTTATTAAAATCTTAGTCACATCCCGCTGCTTTGTTCGTAGGTGACAGAGAATTGGTGGGCGATCGGTACGGCCCCTGGCGCCACGGATGTGCAAGAATTTGTCAAGTTCGACGGCAAGGAGAACAGAGTGTGGAACGATACACTGGAGGGGATCTTGGTGGAGAATCAACGTTATTACGTCACGCTGACCACTGTTAACGAAGCAGGGCTGAACACAACACAGACTACGACAGGTTAGTGTGTTCATCCTTCTGATGATTTAGTATATTTTGACAATGCATTCGACTTTATAATGAGCCCTTTATGCGAGTTTAACGTGCTATCACGTGCTCAGTGCTACCTTAACACAGCAATGAACCGTGACGAATGTAAACATGTCAGGATTTCACGACCTAATGTAGTGTGAAGATGAAAACCAGGTAAGTATATAACAATCAAATATATGCGTCTATGTATATTACATACACACGCACGAACGCACGCACACACGCACACACCGCACACGTGTGCACGTTTGCATGTGTGTACTTGACAGTATAAACACACTTGAAAGTACAACCACACTTGAAAGTACAAACAAACAAATGCACATACCCACGCCCACCCACACACACGCACGCACGCATGCACGCACGCGCACACACACTCGTTCACACACGCACGCACGCCAACACATACACAAACACTTATAAGTGCCACCCAGTACTTCCGCCTGCAGGCGTGATGCTCGTGTTGAGTTGCCCGAACGTCACCCAGACCATGACCTACTTGAACGAGACGGAGCCGTTGCCGTCTTCGGCCGTCTCCGCCCTCGTCACTCGGCACCAGGAGATGCTGCATGTCGGGTGGGGAACGCCGCTGCCTGAAGCCGAAATCACACAACAACTGAGTATGACAACATTCAGTTGGAATTATATTTCATTTTCACCAGTTGTTTTCATTGCAAAACGGTATTTCGGTATGCTGGTCGTACAAATGCGAGAAATTATAATAATAAATGATAATAATAATAAACATTTTGTATTCATGATCAACCTTATAAACTATACATTTTATTTTCCTATGCTAACTACCATATAAATACATATAAATAGTGTCCTAAGACTAAATAATGTAAAATAAAATATTGCAATAATAAGAACCTCTGTTCACGATAAACCTCACATGCCTCTTCCTATCCTATAGATATAGAGGTGTACATAGTACCGCGTAGAACGTAATAAATAATTTAGTAAAAGAGAATATTGCTAAATACAGTAAATAGGCCTTACAAGCAATGGGGTCAAATACTCTAAGCAAAACATGTAGCATGACGAATTAAATATATATGTATTTTGGATGATATTCCTGTTAAAATGTCGACAATATGAAACATCATAATATTTGTCAAATACGTCAAAAAGCCGGTACAGCCAAATACATTTTCTTTAAAACTTAAAACAACAAAGACCAAATGCTACGGTCGTATATATAAAACTGTTTTGCTCATACGTTGTTGCACGCACGATTTGTTTATATTACAACAATGAATAAACAGTTTGGGAAATAACCGTAGTTTTGTTAACATGACATCACTGATTATCTCATATGGAAAGCATATTTTTTTGGGAGAGAACCACTTCGGGGTAGAGTTTATGTCATTTATTGGGTACTGCTGCATCAGTGGATCTTTTATATGGTTATGAGGATATTGATAGCAGTATGTTTTTCAAACTTAAAAAAGGCAGTAGAACCAAAAGGCACAAAACAGCATTAGTTAAGTAACAGTGTAGGTTGGTCATAATAAAGTACTCAATCTCACAGAGAGTGAAAAATGTATGGAACAAACTGTCAATTTATTGTGTTAGTGTTAGTAGTGTGAATGTGTTTTAAAATAAAATTGACATATATGTGATAACGGCGGGCTGCACATAAATTAAACAATTGTTGGACTCTAACAATTGTATAATGTTCTTCCCTTATTGTTCTCTTTACATTATCATATAGGGATTACCTTGGTTCGATTTGTATATATTGTAAAGAGTTGCAATAAATTTGATTTGATTTAAAAAAAAAAAACTCTCTATAAGCCAATGGCTTCCTTGTCCACTTGTCCACTTGTCACCTGGTACTTGTACTTTTGTATGGCAGTCGTGTTAAATCTTGTTAAATATACTCGTCTGTATTTGTGTTGGCAGATTTCAGCGTCGGTCGCCAGCCGCACGTCGACGATATTATCGAGTCAACGATAGTGGCCGGAAATTTCTCTGGTGAGCTGTTAGTATTGGCAGATGGATTCTACCTCATCGGCGCCAATACGACGACTACCAACCTGACGCTGATCTCCGGATGGGAAACATTAGTAGACGATCTGAATGCACAATACCTGATGGAGCCTGGAAGGTATGGTAATTTTGCCGGGCAGAGGAACTCGATAGCGCGAAGGACGCGCGGATGAGAGTTTAACGCATTGAACATTGAAAACTTGAAAATTTTATTCAACATGAAAAATATACAAGTAAAAAATATTAATGCCTAGACGCTAGTGAAATCTATATGAGTTGTTGTGGTAAGTGGACAGCCTAATGATATGATAATGCATATAACTTATTATTACGTTGAAAAAAATTAATAGGTAGTATTACAAAAACAAAACAGTTATTGAATGAATAAAATTGACTATGAGAAAGACAACAAAAGAGAAAAAGTAGAAAAAATGTATTAAAAATAATAATATAATTTTAAATATTGATTGTCGTATATAATAATAATTACCGCATATGTCGCTTATCTTCTCAACGTACCCAGATGTAGTGACAAGTCAAAACATTGTACTAATCATTATAATTCTAATGATAGGTATTGACTACTAACATGCTTGCTGTAACGGTGATATTAGTTATCAAATTGCACCCGAGTGTCCGGGGGGTTATGTACTGATAATAAAACCTTCCCAATAATAACATTCAAATTACTGTCTATGTTACAAATTACCTACCCCAGTGGATTATCTGCCATTGATTTTATTGATCTTGGTAATTAATATCCAGATTCCCTGCAACATTTTAAAAAATAGTAACGATGTGGAAGCAAACTCGGCGGTTCCTATTGAAATCGCACTGTGCTTCTATGATCACTTATCNTAAAACCTTCCCAATAATAACATTCAAATTACTGTCTATGTTACAAATTACCTACCCCAGTGGATTATCTGCCATTGATTTTATTGATCTTGGTAATTAATATCCAGATTCCCTGCAACATTTAAAAAAATAGTAACGATGTTGAAGCAAACTCGGCGGTTCCTATTGAAATCGCACTGTGCGTCTATGATAACTTATCGTATGTTGATGCTCACAATGTCCACGTTGTAGAACCCTCTATGTCAACCTGTCTGGCTGTAGTTATGGCCACCATTGCTGTGACGTTCCTATGGACCCAGTCATCATTGTACGTAAGTAAACGTAACACGTCGGTCTTATGAGGTAACTGTCTAGTTGCGGTGACGAAGAGTGTGTTGCGTGGTGATGTTGATTACAATGTGTGACCATGGCCTCAGTTAGGCCTTGGTGACTCCGTGGAAACTCTCTGGCCACTACTAGGTAAAAACTTAATAGGACGAAGAACAATGTGGTGGATTTACAACACCACATGGTAGACTTCTATATTCCTAAATGCCAGATCCTCAGGTGTATTTTTTCCAACGACCATACTTATCCAGTTTTGTTCTATGGAACATAGCAGACCTCCTGCTTCCCCAACATGAATATATAACTTAGAGTGCATATCTTGAATAATTACGTAACAAAACGTAAGCTTATGTGTTGGTAAATAATGTTCTGCTATGTCAACGAACACAATCGTGTTGTTCAAAAACAAGAACGCGAATATGTTTTGAATAACCGGATACTTTGATCCGACATCCGATTAAATGAAGGCAGTCTTTGCTAATGTAGGAGAATGGGAGAATGCAACTGTTTGTGTTGATATTGCGTGTGGTGGCGCGGTGGTGCGGTGGCGCGGTGGCGCGGTGGCGCGGTGGCGCGGTGGCGCTTTGGCGTGGTGGCTCGGTGTCGCGGTGGTTTGGATATCGGACTCTCAATCTAGAGAACACGGTTTCGAATCATCTTGCTGCCGTTTCGAAGCTTGGGCAATTTCGTCTACTCCACGTTGCTCCGATTCTATGACCGATATGTGACCGGATAGTCTTCGCGTAGTAATTGCAGCGTGGTTGAATGCTTCCAAAAAGTCAAGTTGGCGTTGGAGTAAAAAGGTCTGCCAGGGGTGAAGTGTAAAGCGCTTTGAACGGTCCTACGGACACCGCACTGTATAAGATTATGCAATTAACTTGTTACCTTTTACATTACTTCCTTCTATCTAGCTGTGAACCCAACTAAGGTTAACGGTTGGCAAGTATCGCACTGCTTGGCTGTAGCTTACCCGCTGGTCAAACAACATCCGTGTTACTCTGTGAGTATGCGTTCATCGGGTAGCTGCTCTCTTCCTGCCATTAAACATAGGAAAGGTGCTGTAGTTTAACCGTGTGTGACTAGTATTATTTACATAAGAAATGATCTTTATATGTTAACACATTTAAATGCCGCGTAATGTGTGAAGATATACAACTGTGATTTATTTGGAATGTATCATTACATATATAATTATGTTTACAGGTGAAACAGACAACATTACAATGATAAGTAAATCAGGCGGTTTGACCGTACACATGGAGTCCGGGACGATCGAGGGAGAAACTGACCAAATATATATACACACAATGAACAGTATGCCACGAAATTCTACATTTGACATTTCGTCATTGTCCACTGCCTTTATACTATAATGGGTGCATTTTGTTTGATTTTGTGTTCATTTGCAACATACCACAAAACTGGTTGAAACTTCCGTTACGATATAATCGCCATGACACTAGTTCCTTGTCATTTTGGTTCTTATTGCCCCTGTTTTAATACCTCCAACGTGTAAACGAGCTAGATGACCACAAGGGTTGAACCTCTGCCTGTGTCTGCTTTGTATTAACACATGCGTTAGTTTTTATTTCTGTCATGTTCATGGAATGTCACAAAGCATAAGTCAATAAGCGCAGTACTGGATATATAACGTTACAAACCCATTCAAGAGAATTTCGAATCCTTTCTCAGCCGTTCGATTCCTTTCTCAACCTCTCGAGTCCTTTCTCAACGGAAAGACAAGCTCCTTTTCAATGAACTGTATAAGTGAGCACCTGCTTACAGACATATGTTCAAGTGTGTCAGCTTTCGCGCAGAAATTGTAGGATGGCTATAATATTCCTAGATAAATTGAGGTGACTTCAGAATAATCATGCACACAGCCACATCGTGAACTATTGTGTGTTTTCAATAGGAGTGACGATAGCGGAGTTCATAAGTGCACACCGTAACCTTTTCAATGTGCACTCTTATTAATACATTGCGAATTGTGTGTGTAGATGACGATAATTGTACCGGGTTGGTAACTGGGACCCTCTCGAAATTCGACCTACAGCGGGAGTACAAGACAGATGCATCAGACAAATTTAAGTCGTACATTGTCGATCCGCAGGCCACGACGACTAAAACTGACAGATATCTAAAGAACAGGTATTTATAACGACGTTTTTACACTTGGTTCTAGACGTAGTTATAAATATATTGAGAAAGAACCAGTGTCAATCTCGTGATTATTAATAACACATATATTACTGTTAGAGTGATTTATTCTTAAAAAGAGATGTATTTGGTTAACTGGTTGAAGTAATTGTGTGTGGTCAGTAAATGTATAAACATTAAATGGTCAAATAAAAACAATTGACAAAGCAATTGTTGTAAATTTTTTAATACTTCCAAAACGCAACATAGCAAAAACATTGGTGTTTTCGTTTACGAAAGATATTTTTTTAGACTGTTTAGTAAAACATAAGATAATTATGATCATCTCTGAAACTCGTTTTGCTGTCATATTTGTATTATGTTGGTGGTATTATATGCTCTTGTTTCTTTGTCTTTTCAGAATCAAAGGGTGGTACGGTCCCGCGTTCTACATCAGCACGCTGCCTGGAGAGAGTCTGGACGGTCCACTCAATGTCTCGGTCTCCTTCACCTCCGACGTGACTGGTCCGACTCCTCACGAGGTGCCGACATTCAGCGTGCTGCGCTGGTGTGCCGGTACGTGAGAATACAGGCTTATCGAACGATGCTGGGTTCTGTGCACACGAGTTGCTTCAGAATGTTGTATTGAATGAGCTTCCGAGCCCAGTACAACATTATAAAGCAACCAGTGTATTTATCATATGGGTTCGTATATAGCATTTCAACACATTTAATGCAGTACAACGGTAGTTTAAGCATTATACGCAGTGTTATGCGATACCAACATTTATTGTACTGGACGCCACACCTTGCAGAACGGCGTATATCACTGGACGCCACACCTTGCAGAACGGCGTATATCACTGGACGTCAAACCAAGCAGAACGGCGTTATCAGTTGCAATTACCCGTGTAATAAATTATTTTATTTTACTAAATCCCTTAACCGTAGTCATGGTTGTTGTGGTGCAATCTCCACACAAAGTCTACACCAGCCTCGTATTTTACTGTGCATAGCAGGGCCGGTAAGGTTAAAGTGGGGAATTCGTTTACATTATCGTGCCAGTTTTTATTCTGGCGGCCCCGTTTTCTCTTGCTCCCAAGAGTACTTTATATGATGTTGTGCCGAGTGTCGTGGCCAATCCAGCAGGGTTTACGTTGTTTCACCGTTGACACTATGGACTTTTCTTTTCCTGCGAAGGAATCCAATTGTTGTCCCATGTATTCGCTAGTTTTATGATCGGTGTAAGATTACATGCATTCTGTGAAAAAGCCACAGATGGTAACGAGCGTGTTGAACTCGGAATATCGGGACAATTCCCTTAGTATGATGATGTGATTTGGTATAGTTAATATATGAATGAAGTGTAGTAACGTTGTGCATCCGTGGACAATATTCAGTTGGTATGATATACGTTGAATAGCCCATACACCTGCTATATAATACATAAAACCAACGTGGATATGCATGCACACATAAATATTCCAGAATAATTTAATGGAGATGCACACCAATACACGTTCGCATTCATTCATACATACATAGTGTGTGCACTCATTCATTGAGTCTCACATGGCGATATGTGCATTGATGTATGTGCGTCCATTCATCGTGTCTCAGACAAAGAAACGTAGATTGATGTGTGTGCCTATTCGTCATGTTTTAGATGACGAAGATTGGATTGATGCGAGTCGAACCTGCGACACTGATCCCGGAAATCTGGCGAATGAACACGAGGGCAACAAGTTTGCCCTTAGTGCGAAGGTATATGTTGTATTTTATATTTACTTGAAATTGTTGTCAAAACATCAATATCCATTATCGTTATTTTGCAATAGATATCTTTACTGGAATAACTGTTCACAATACAGCAAGTAAAAGAAAAGGATTTTGGAGTTAAAATAAACGCTGATATGTACGATTCAGGGCAGTGTGGTATTGCAGCTTCAAAGGGTAATTACATTATTGGATTGATTAGAAGAAACATAAAATACAAGGAAAAAAAGGCTAATTATACTACTGTATAAAGCAATAGTTAGAACTAATTTAGAATATTGTATACAAGCGTGGAGACCATATCGTAAGACGGATATAGATACGCTTGAACGCATACAAATGAGAACAACTAAATTATTCCAGATCTGAGAGACCTTAGTTATGAAGAACGCCTAAAAGAATGTGGTTTAACAACTCTAGAGACAAGGATGTTAAGAGGAGATCAGATTGAAGTTTTTAAGATATCATATACCTCTCTATTTTCTTTTAGACAAATTCACAGCTGCTAGCATTAACACAATCAGAATAACTAATGCTGCTTTATGCCCTCTGATTCTACTGCAGTTTTTCATTTTTGAAAATAAAAACTAACTACGTTCATAACTTTTCAATATTGAAAAATAGCTCTATAATTTGATTACATTTTGAAGTCACTACCACACATTGATCTGGTGCTTTCATGTCAACACTAATTGTTATTCCCCGTCCTTTTCTGTTATGGCTGTACCTGGTATAAAATCCCCCATTATACAATATTCGTCTGGGTCCATATACAGGTGTGTCATGGTCCAGACACTTGCGGCGACATGGCGGCTGTAGGTCTGTACGCCGTCGCCTACGTCAACACGACCTTCGTCAACACGCCACCTGTCATCACGTCACCCACGAACGTCACCGTGCCAGAGGACACTGACTTCATCGTCACACTGACGGCAGTTGACGCGGAGGACGACAAACTCGTCTTCACGCTGTCCAATGAAACGACACCACATGGCACAGTCTCTCTCTCACCCGACGGCAAGCTCACGTACACAGCCTACCCAGACTACAACGGACACGACGTCATATCCTATACAGTGACCGAGGTACGAACGGATGGAGAGACACCGCTCTCTGCTGACGGCCAGCTACTGGTCATCCTGTTTCCGGTCAACGACCCGCCCGTCCTGCAGCTGTTTGAGTATGGCACAAACATCATCCCTCCCTCCAAGATCGTCTACGTCGACGCATCGGTCAACTCGCCGGACACCAACTTCACACGGCTCGAGTTCCTCCTGGCCGCCTACGATGTCGACTTCTTCGGCTTCTATCCAAAGCTGAATATCGAGTTTCAAGACCCGCAACACGGGACGATCTCGTTCCCCGCGCCGCGGATGACATCGCTGATGCTGCCTCAAGACTGTTCAATGACGTGGGTACAACGCCGTGCATCGTGGGACACGCTCGTCGACATGATCACTTCCGCTGTAGATCCCGTCAAAATACCGAACCCATGTGGCACCGATCTAATCCAAACACCACGTATCATGTGGGTGACAACTCTGTTGAGCTACACGCCACATGAAAACTATGTCGGCCCTGACGAGATCAAGGTATGTCATGATAATGATAATGATAACACTTGATGATGAAAATAAGAATGATAATAACGATGATGATAATAATAATTATTATAGCAATTATAGTAATTGTAGTAATTGTGGTAAGTATAGTAATTCTAGTTATTCAAGTAATTATAGGAAATATAGTATTTATAAAAAATATAATAATTATAATAATTATAATAATTAAAGTAATTATAATAATTGCAATAATTATAATAATTGTAATAATTATAATATGTATAATAGTTATATTAATTATTATAATTATAATATTTATAATAATTATAAATAATTATAATAATTACAATAATTAATGATCATGTTATGTCCCGCCTTCGTCGTACGACTTCTGGTGACGTTCACGATGAGCTCCAACCGATTCTGTCTCTTGTTCCTTATGTCAACTCGTTTATCGGCAACATTGTTGTATCTCTGATCTGGTTTCATCCATCTCATGTGAGGTCTTCCTCTCCTCCGCTTGCCTTCACTCACATTCGTATCATGATCTGTTTTTCCGTCGTTGCGCCTTCAACACGCAAACTGTTCCGATTTCATGGAACTAACTTACTTATGTCATCCACTTAATGTGGTGACATGATGATTTCCTTCCAGTGGTTTCGGTTCTTCGTTGCAGTTGCAGTAAATGTGTCCCGTTGAGGTTCGTGTCTTTCTCTGGGATGTTATACATAGTTGTTGTTTTACATCATTTATTATATCTAGTCTGCAGTATTTAATATGCTGATTTCACATATTTCATGATTCTAACAGTACTTTTTAAATGATACCGATAAATGTTGGTATTAAACCTAAGCTTAGTTGTGGTGTTTTGATACATGGCAACAAATCTGACCTGGCCCCATTTTTCACTCGCAGGTCAAGGCAGTCGACACGAAATCTGCAGAGTCACATCTTACAATCAAAATACGAGTGAATCCGCTTCAAGAAACTACAACTGGTTAGTATTTGAACATATTAGGCAGACCCATAAATAATCATAGATGATGAGCAGCCCATCTATGGAGGACGATTCAATGTAATATGCATTTTGTTCTTCTCGCATAAATTGATAAGTTTTTATGTTGCTATTTTTACTGCCCCTTTATGCAGCACTTGATAGTATTATTTCGTGTTTTTTCGCAGCTCGATACCCCATTTACTACCGGTATATGTGTATTTATAGCAAAGTGGGAACATATTATTGCAGACTCTGTTTGTATAAATACACCAACTCCATGTTAGGTTGGTAATGGCCAATCCAACTTTATTCATATCCAACAAGGATTGCCGCTGTGCACACAATACTAAAGTCTGCCACAAATTGTGCACAGCCTGGTACATTACTGATGAAGCTGGTATGTATGAACGATTAGTAAACAATATCAGATAACATTTAACATTAGTGATATTTTCTACTGTAAGTATTATATTAATTAACGTATAACCTGAACTTAAACCAAAATATCAACAAATAACTAAAACGTTGTTACATCATCATACACATCTTGAACATTGTGCTTTTGAGTAAATCTCGCGTAAATGTATTGACCTTTACATCTTCCAATGAATGCACCACTACTTTTAAGAAGGCGTGGTGTAAACTTATTGATCTTTGCATTTTCCGATGAAATATATCACTGCATCACTACTAAGCTGGTACGAACTCACATATCTTTCTCACCACTTTCACGTGTTATAATTCTTTGTTTCAGGTCCAACGACTCCCCAGACGACAGTGGCCCCTTGTGAAGGTGGGCATTTTGCAACTGGCATAACCTGTTGGTACATTCATTATTCCATACCGAGGGCGTCACAGTGACATGTGTACTCGTTATAACAAGTAGTAGTATTATACATTGAACACGGTTAATGGTGAAAACGCAGGTCTTATAATATATTGTTTAGTAGTAATATTTACCACGGTGTGATTACTGTATACCTGTTGATGTGTTGAAGATGGTCCGTGGAACACATTGCCCAGTCATCTGTGGCCGGGACAATCCCCTTGGAGAACGTGGATCCCGAAAGATTTCGTCCTTCAAGAAATCTGGACCTTGCGATTTACAACCTGTTTCCAGGCAAAATGCGACGACAAGGGTGGCGTCGTATATAACGCTTTCCCATTCATCCCTGAACGTATGTCAAAGGACACCTGGTGCATAATGTTGAATATGNATATATATATATATTATATTATATAATATTATTATTTATATTACTGATGTAATATATCCTGTATGTTAATATACGCTGCATATAACCGGCAGTGGTTAAAATAAACAGCCAAATCATTACCTTCATCGGTAGCTAAGTATATTGCTCATCACATACGTCTGGTTTTTGACAACAATCTCCCCTACACATTGCTATTGCAAGGACAGTTTTGGGTGAAATTAAATTCAAATTATAACAGCGATAATTGCATTTAACTGGCTGTTTTGTGGTGATACTAGTTTTGCAATGTGCGCTCTTTCGATTTTCTTTAACACAGATATTCCTTAATCCTATTCACATAAAAAATTCACCGATATCAAAAAATCTTGCATGCGCAAACAAATTAGGAATGATTTAAAAGCACGTTACACTTTCCAACATAGTCAAACTAACCATTGCTATTATTTCACATTTTAAAATGACATCTTTATTTCTCATCATTTACAGCACTGACGTAATTTATCTTAGATATATGTTGCATATACCCGATAGCGACCGCAACATCACCATTGGCGATGGTGTTTAATGTGTTTATCTGATATGTTGCAGAGATGTGTAACTTCCCCGACGAACCTGAAATAATAATCGATCGTAGACGTAGGCGTAGCATCGGCCACGTCGAAACACGACGTATTGACCCTAGCGACTGTTCCAAGTACTACGTGTGTTTACTAAAGGGAAACAAGATATCGACAAGCCATCGTTCGTGTCCACCTTGCCAGTTCTTCTCGATACGCTCTCACACGTGTGTCCCCGTGCATACAGGTCCCATGTGTACCTGTCAAGGTACGTTTGATTTCACATATATTTACAGTTGGAGACCATGTTCTCTGTCGTCGTAGTTGGTTGTTATTATGTTTTATTAATTGTTGACACACGTCCTTACACTTCAGAACATCCGGTTTATCATACATTGAATACACATGACTTTCATGGTTATTGGTCAAAACTCAGGTCTAATGACGTAATGTTTTTCAGTGACATTTGTCGTTGTATGTCTGCTACCTATTTGTCAGTGTGTCATCACCATATACCTGCTGATGTGTTGAAGATGGTCCGTGGAATACATTGCCCAGCCATCTGTGGCCGGGGAAATCCCCATGGCGAGCGTGGATACCAAAAGACTTCGTCCTTCAACAAATCTGGACCTTGCGATATACAACCTGTTTCCAGGCGAAGTGTGACGACAAGGGTGGCGTCGTATATAACGCTTTCCCATTTATCCCTGAACGTAAGTCAGCGCGACAGCATAATTTCCATCCGCGATAATAAATAGCCAAACCGTCACCATCATCAATAGCTAAGTGTGCTGCTAATCCCATACGACTGGTTTTTTACAACGCTCGTACGTAACTGCCTGGTTCATATAATGGCCTTTCGATTGCTGTGCACTGCGTTCTTCAAGATGCTGGCGATGTTCATGTTGGAACAACAGTTCATGTTGGCAGTGTGGTCAGCAGTAAACAGCCATATATTTTAGATAATATGTATGTGGCATCATCGTCCAAGACAGTGTGTACGTCCCTTGATCTTTTGTCGTTGTGAGGAGTTATGTATTTATTCGGAAGGTATATCGCAGTATTCTGGTCTTACCTTCACCCTCCTCCCCCACAAATAGTTGTCGCTATGACAGTTTGCGGTGAAAGTCAGTTCAATATACTACAAAGCAATGATGGCCTATGGGCAAACAGATGCATTCAAAACGCGTGTTCTTTCGATTTCTTGTAACATCGAAATTATGTAATCCACTTCATCTAACTAAAATTCACCGATGTAAATTTGTTTCATGCGCAAATAAATCAGGAACGACTTACAAGCAAGTTCCACTTTCCTACAATCAAACTAACCATTATTATTATTTCACATTTTAAAATTATATGTTTAATCGATTCACATCAATTACAGCACTGACGTAATTTATCTTAGACATATGTTAAATATATCCGATAGCGACCGCAACATCACCATTGGCGATGGTGTTTAATGTGTTTATCTGATATGTTGCAGAGATGTGTAACTTCCCCGACGAACCTGAAATAATAATCGAGCGCAGACGTAGGCGTAGTATCGGCCACGTCGAAACACGACGTATTGACCCTAGCGACTGTTCCAAGTACTACGTATGTTTGCTAGAGGGAAACAAGACATCGACAAGCCATCATTCGTGTCCACCTTGCCAGTTCTTCTCAATACGCTCTCATACGTGTGTCCCCGTGCATACAGGCCCCATGTGTCCGTGTCAAGGTACGTGTGATACTACACATGTTTGTGAAACTGTAATGATTCTTCGCCACACCAGCGAAAACATACATGCGTTTGTGAGTGCGTTCGTTTTGAATTCAAAATGAGCATAGAATAGTAGCCCTAGCCACCATAACGAAATACCATTTTTCGTTACAATAGTACCGTTTTTACCGTATCGACGGAACCATGTGACATGCTTAAAATTGTGATTAACATACTGCTGCCCTGCGAAATAATATGCAATAGCAGTTTTGTATGTAGCTCATATCTTACAACTTATCCGTGATACAACTAACCCCGTCTCCCCTACTGATAATCGTAGCCATGACAACGACTTTGTTTGATGACGTTTGCCTGTCTACATATCTTGTATCATGACATTTATGTACAACGCTAAATGCATCCCACTAGAATCGTCCGAGCCGGTGGCGGTTTAGCACAAATAATCCGACAAGTGAGTAGGCCGCGTCCAATTATTTGTGCGACTCCGCCAGCAGTTGCGAACGAATGTAGGAGGATTCAGATCGTAAATATGCCATTTTATATTTATTTTACTCGCCTAATGTACATTTCAAAGTTGGTGACTATGTTCTCTGTCGTCGCAGTTGATTGATATTTGTATTTAATACAATTACTCTTTAGAATACCCGGTGTTATCATAAATTTAACACGATTAATGGTTAAAACGGTCTCAGAACATATTGTTAGAAAGTAATATTTGTCAGGGTGTCATCACTATATGTCTGGTGATGTGTTGAAGATGGTCCATGGAACACGTTGCCCAGTCATCTGTGGCCGGAGCAGTCCCCCTGGCGACCGTGGATCCCGAAAGACTTCGTCCTACCAACATTGTGGACTTTGCGATTTACAACTTGTTTCCAGGCGAAGTGTGACGACAAGGGTGGCGTCGTATATAACGCCTTCCCATTCATCCCTGAACGTAAGTCGACGGGAGAGCCTAGTACATAGTGTTTCCTCTCCATCAGCGATAATAAATAACCAGACCATCAGCGCCATCATTAGTTAAGTGTGCTGCTAATCCCATATAAGTGGTGATTCAATATGTAATACAAAGTAGTACGG
The DNA here is from genome assembly GCA_009193005.1 of Lamellibrachia luymesi. NCBI lineage: Eukaryota > Metazoa > Annelida > Polychaeta > Sabellida > Siboglinidae > Lamellibrachia > Lamellibrachia luymesi. Next base: position 971,580 of record SDWI01000049.1, on the reverse strand, counting down.
GATTCCCAGAACGAGGCTGTCGTGCGTTATCTGGTTGAATATATCACGGTAATAAGATTACCTGATCGGTCTAGAGCATTTCACCGTGATGTATCAAACCAGATAACACACGGCAGCCTCGTTCTGAGAATCCCTATAACGTTTGAATCATTGAATCATTTGAATCATACGCGGGTTTGCATAGACACGCGATTGTTCGAACGATTAGCGTGTTTTCTGTGATTGCTGTGACTTACGTAATCTGCGTCAAACGTCCGCATCAATTCCTTCGAACGGCAGGAATGCTCGATGAAACCGGCCCAGCAGCATATTTACAAATGTAGGAAGTGAAAAAGTATGTTCACATTTTAATTCACTGTTATATAACATACTGGTTGTTGATGTCACTCGAGTGTCACCTGCGGCACTCGTGATGTTTTATGGCTGGTGACACTCTCATGACATCAACAAACAGTGGATTATTCCCTAAATAATTCACCCACTGACATTGATTGTTGATATCTGTGTATTGCAGTGTTCAAAATGCTGACGGTTTTCATGTTGGAATATGTTATGACAGTTTGGTCTGCAGTTAACCTTCGTACATCTCAAAGTTTTATGACAGTTTGGTCTGCAGTTAACCTTCGTACATCTCAAAGTTTATTTAACTTGCTTCATCTTCCTATAACATGTTTCGGTCATTTCATCTGTGTCCACTGTGTGTGGATCTCTTTTTATTCCAGTGGCACATCGCAGACTTTTGGCTTTATCGTGACTTCCCATACATGTTGTAGTGACATATTTGCATTGTATGTTATTCCGATTGTATTTATCATCGCATTTTTTTATTCCATTCCACAGGTAATATCCACTGACGTAACCTCTTTGCAATGTACGATTTTCCGATTTTCATTAATCCATTTGACAGTTAACTAACGAAACGAGCTAAGACAATCCTTTTGACCTCAGCCGTTTTTTTAAATATCCTAGTTCCACAGTTATTTCACCAGATACAGGAAAACGTGAGGCCAGTACGCTCAAGTACGACATCCAATATGTTATTTTAACTGTCCGCCAGACCGCGCCACTTGCATAACTTGAAATCCCCTGATGTTTGAGGCTGGATTTGGTAATCCGCGGGCGGGTTTGGCCGTTTTGAGGAATATATTATTTGCATAGTCAAACTAACGACTATTAGTATTTCACATCTCAATATGACGTCCTTAATCGTTTCACATCATCTACAAGACTGGAATAACTTTTCCTAGACATATTCACATGTAGCGATAGCGACCGCAAACATCAGCAGTGAATGTGGTGTTTAACGATTGTTAATTTTCTTTCCGGTTGCAGAGATGTGTATCTTCCCCGACGAACCTGTAGAAATTGATATCGAGCGTAGGCGTAGGCGTAGCACCCGTCGCATCGAGGCACGACACATTGACCCTAGCGACTGCTCCAAGTACTACGCATGTTTGCTCTGTGGAAACGAGACACTGACACGTCACTACTCCTGTCCACCTTGCCATTTCTTCTCCGTACGCAGTCTCACGTGTGTTCCCGTGCATACAGGCCGCATATGCCAGGCAGGTAAGAAATATCATCCTGTATTCGACTTTGGATGCGCCTTACATGAGGCTAAATGTTTATTCTAACTGATAGTTTAACGTGTACGTGCAGCAATATACAAAATGTGCCCTCCATTACGAGAGAGGGAGTTCTTGTGTTATCTGTTAATTATCCGTTACACTAACTATGATAGCACCGTTCAAACATTCCATCAGTTCATAAGCGGTTCAAGGTTTAGCACAGATTGTTAGCTACATTGCATTTTCAGGTTTTATTTTATTTTAATCGTTTACACGTTTCAGTCTCACCGACTCCTGTGCCGACAGGCCCCCCTTGTGAAGGTACGTATGACACTATACATGTTGTTGTTATTGTTGTTGCCCTCGTCTTTATCCCAAAAGTCAAGGGTGAGGCTGGCACCTACACCAGTCGCCGATTTTTTTTTTTCTTCTTTGTCACTGTTCCTGTTTTACTGCTGGCTCCATCACCCGTCTCCACTCCTCCTATCCCTCGCTCTCATTCTCCACTCCCTATCCCTCGCTCTCATTCTCCACTCCCTATCCCTCGCTCTCATTCTCCACTCCCTGTCCCTCGCTCTCATTCTCCACTCCCTATCCCTCGCTCTCATTCTCCACTCCCTATCCCTCGCTCTCATTCTCCACTCCCTATCCGTCGCTCTTATTCTCCACTCCCTATCTCTCGCTCTCATTCTCCACTCCCTATCCCTCGCTCTCATTCTTCACTCCCTATCCCTCGCTCTCATTCTCCACTCCCTATCCCTCGCTATCGTTATCCACTCCCTATCCCTCGCTCTCATTCTCCACTCCCTATCTTTCGTTCTCATTCTCCACTCCCTATCCCTCGCTCTCATTCTCCACTCCCTATCCCTCGCTCTCATTCTCCACTCCCTATCCCTCGCTCTCATTCTCCACTCCCCTCCCACTCCCGCCAAATCTCTCTTCACACAGTCCTCCCATCTCAGTATCGGTCTTCCTCTTCTCCTTCTACCCTCCACTCTAAGTGCATCCGCTCTCTTCGTCAATCGTACCCTTCCATTATTTCCACAGGTCCAGTCCACTTTAGTTGGTTCCTCATGAAACTATAATTATTTGGCGGTTTAGTTCACGTACACACACATATACACATACATACTCTATATTATCTTTATCACACATGACCATGGCTAGCACCACGTTTTGGCAGTCACATGACCATGTACACATATCGCTTCCATAATAATGCACTGTGCTTCACCACTCGTTTGGTAAATTGCATTATGAGTATGTTCAAGATGACGCCAGTAAAAAAACAGTTTAAATGGGTCTTCAAACAGTGACCAGGATATTAAAATGAGGCCAAATGGATTTTTTTTAACTTTTAATGATTATGAATATGTTCTTGAAACTTAACGAAAACAGTAGAACCTGAAGGTACCAACTGGCATTAGCTAGGGAACAGTACAGGTTGGTTAGCAGAACGTTCTCATTCTCACAAAGGTGATAAATTAATGGAATAAACTATCAAATGATTGTGTTAATGCTAACATTCTGAATATGTTTAAAACATAAAAACAAACATATCGTATAAGGGCGGGCTATGTATGGATAACAAATTGTGGACTATCGATAAGCCAATGGCATCCTTGTCCTCTTGCCATCTGGAGCGTATTGTTTTACATGACAATCTTGCGAACTCTTAAATCTATTGGTGCCTGTTGTAGATGGTCCGTGGAACACGTTGCCTGGCTACCTTTGGCCGAAGCGCTCCCCTTGGAGAGCGTGGATCCCGGAAAACTTCGCTCTTCCCGCGACATGGCGAATGCCCGACACAACCTGCTTCCAAGCGAAGTGCGACGACACGGGTGGCGTTATCAACAACGCCTTCAAATTTGTCCCCAAACGTGCGTACACAGACAGTTCACTGCACCCCCTCCTTTAACTAATAGTTGCAGCTTCAAATATCACACACTGTACTATCTGTGGACTTTCGGTATAAGAAACATGTTCTATGTTTGTATATCCGGGATATAAGGTACTTCGGATATATGGCACAGGATCTCGGTGAGACTGAAACGTGTAAACGACTAAAATAAAAACCGTGAAAATATAATGTAACTAACGATCAATGCACAACCTTTTTCTTATATCCTGAATGCATAAATCACTACAGGCCAGAATCAAATTTGACTATATTGATAATGTGTGTTTTGTTTATCTATGGTATTTGAGTATATTTCTTTATTAAAACATTACAAACTTAAATGAATTCCCAAACAATCATTGTCAACTGATAAATATCTTACATATAAGTATGCTCCTTAGAAAAGACATTATTGAATTTGTTGAGTCTGTGTTTACACTAGGCGATATTGTCGCTGTTTCATGCGATCAAATTTCTCCGTGATCGTCGAAGCAATTTGATCGCATGTACGTGGTATCGACGTCAAATTACATCGAACTAATCCTATTTCGAAGCGACGTCGCGTGCGATATGAAATGGCCTTGACCTTTTCTAATGACGTACCCATCGCCCGATCGCGGCCGCAATGTCGCCTCGTCCGGTTTCAGTCAACTAATATAGCCCAAGCTACTGTTTCGTTGACGGGTTCCAGAGATGTGTCCTCCGGGCGTGGTGACCCTGCGTGTCGATCCGAGTGACTGCGCCAAGTTCTACATTTGCGAGAGTGCGACGAGAGCGCGCAGGCTCTCGTGTCCCGTATGTCAGTTCTTCAACGAAGGTCTTCGCACGTGTGTTCCTGTGCACAGAGGCCCTAGCTGCAGCGGAGGCTTGACAGGTAAGACTGTGAAGGACCCGCAGTGTGAAACAAGCGACAGTTCTGTCAAAATGGAGAATGACGAAACTATTACGCCAACAGGTGGCGCTACCAAAACCACGCAACACTCGATAATTTGGTTGCTGTATTAGTACCGGTAGGTCGGATCCTTCTCGAACAGGAAACTATTAAAATAAAGCAGAAGGGTTAGACACGTCACGACTTCATGAATGCGCAAGATTGATGACATGCCTAAGAGACAAGACAGGAGGTGTTTGGGAAATAACAGTTTTGCAGTATTGATTTCCGGGAATTTGCAATATTTCTGCTTTCCACATTGTATGGTGTTGTGGTTAGAATACATTGTATACATTGTATGGTGTTGTGGTTAGAATACATTGTATACAGTGTATGGTGTTGTGGTTAGAATACATTGTATACATTGTATGGTGTTGTGGTTAGAATACATTCTCTATTAATTTATTCTCCTAACTTGAAGAACATTTTCACCAATGAAGTATGACTGTTGACATATAGAGGAGAACCATTCAACCGTCTCGTTTTATTGCAGAAGTTCCACCTTTAACGTGCATAACGTTCGAGCACGGCTGGAATCACGTGCAAGGTCTCAAAGGTGTGTGGGTTAAAAACCACGGTGTGAAAATCGTCAAGAGCGGCTGCGTACGTAAAAACTGCGGCTTCTTCAGTAACGGGGCCACCCTCGAGATACCATTCTTCAAGAACAACTTCGCCTTCCGTAGCTTCTCTGTCAGTTTCTTCTTCCGGAGTAACAAAGATGGTGGAGGGTTCATCTTCAACGGGTGCGCCGCTAGCAGCCGCTGGTCGCTGTCGGCTGGATACAGGGGACGTTACGTCACGACGAAGATGAATGACGTCAACAAGCAACTGGACGTAGGCATAAATGTAAGTTTTTTTAGTATCAAATGTTTTTATCTATTCCCAAGCTGATTTCCATATCCTGTGTAAACAATGTAACTTATGCATGCATGCATGAATGCGTGCGTGCGCGCGCGCGTATGTATGTGTTTGTGCATGTGCGTGTGCGCGCGTGTGTGTGCGTGTCTTGGTGTACGTGTGTACGCATGCTTGCATGTACCAATGGATGTATGTTTGCATTATTGTTCATTGTTTTTTGTTTGTGTGTGTGTGTGTGTGTGTGTGTGTGTGTGTGTGTGTGTGTGTGTGTGCGTCCTTACGTACGAGAATGCGTACATGGGTGCATATATGTATGTATGTATTGCATGCATTCATGCATTCATGATTCATTTATTCGTGTATGCATGTATGCATGCATGTGTATGTTTGCATGTACGTATGTATGCATGTGTTGATGGTGTGCACCTGTACGCGTTTACGCGTGTACGCATGTACGCATGTACGCATTTACGCATGTATTACATAGTCCATTAGTATAGAAAAGTTAGCATGGAAGATGTTTGATGCCATTACTTTTTTAGGATGGCACGTGGCATCACTACGCGTTGTCGTGGAACGGACGGCAAGCCTCCGTCTACATTGACAAGGTGTTGATAGAACGTTTCACCGTGAAAGGTATCCGAAAAACAGCATGTGCTTGAAATAAAAATCAAATAGTCTGTATATAAAGATGTATTAATGATTATCTATATATTGTTTTTCCATATTTTATGGGGGAAATGGACGCTTCGTTTTAAATCCCAACAAGATGTTTCTTAAAACATATACAAATATAAATATGTAAATGTTTTTTTATAGACACAGTAAAATAGGTTACTAAGATAAACTACAAATAATTACTGCAAACAAATTTGAAAAAAACTTGGTTTCTCCGTTTCTGTCCTTGGAACACATTATTGGTAATGTTTCAACAAACAAAATAAATGCTAACATCTAATTAATAAGTTATTTTACTTTGATAAAGCACTTATAAACTAAATATTTCCAATTTCGGCTTATACACTTACTAAAAAAGTAGAACTTCGTTACGATTATTTTGCATACTTCATTGAATTTATTTAATTCATCCATCGCATAATGTGCGCGGTCGGTTGAACCCAAGAGCGCGTGTTTGCGTATATGAAGTACCGACTTTAATCGTTAGATCAGGTATCTTCCGAAAGTGAATAGACTCGATGATATCGGAAAAAACGGTACTGTCGCTTTTCCTTTAGATATGTTGTTAGGCCGAACCGAATGTAATTGAATAAGTTATCCAGAATTATATAACACATTTGAACAAACGATAATGCAGTTGATCCTAGATAGGTTCGATTTGTTTTTCTAAAATTAGCCACAAACGAGACGAGCTATCATCAAATCGCGTAGTCAGATTTAAATGTCCACTGGCGCCAAGACAATTGTGTTTGAGCTGCGATCTTTGGCGTCGGGTGGATTTAGCAGCTTAAGTCGACGGGAGAGCCTAGTACATAGTGTTTCCTATATAATAAATAGCCAGACCATCAGCGCCATCAGTAGTTAAGTGTGTCGCTAATCCCATATAAGTGGTGATGCAATATGTAATACAAAGTAGAACGGGATTCCCAGAACGAGGCTGCCCTGCATTATCTGGTTGAATATTTCACGGTAATAATACTACCTGTTCGATCTAGAGCATTTCACCGTGATGTATCAAACCAGATAACACACGGCAGCCTCGTTCTGAGAATCCCTATGACGTTTGGATCGTTGAATCATTTGAATCATACGCGGGTTTGCATAGACACGCGATTGTTCGAACGATTAGCGTGTTTTCTGTGATTGTTGTGACTTATTTAGCAGCTCCATGTACCCTTACAATTATTCAAATTATATACTGATGTAATTTATATTACATTATTTTATGTAAGATAATTCCTTTGCAGGTCCTTTGCGAAATAGTCAATGCTCATTCATCATCGGAAAGAATTCATTTGCCAGCCTAGATGGATACATGGATGAGGTAACTGTTACACTAGACAATAAACGAAATGATATATGTATAATGAATACATGGATGACGTAATTGTCATATTTGACACTCAACGCGTGTAGGTTACCTTTAGTTTGCCTTTCTCTGTATAAGACACATGGTATATTCATTATGATATGTCATGGATAGAATTACTACAGACAATGACTATCATAAAGACAACCTGAGATTTCATCCCAACATTGGCCTACCTAATGTTAATTTTGACACAGAAGTGGTTCGTATTTTAATCCAGTGGCTCCATTAATAGTTGAAAACTGTAAGCTTGAATTCACAAAACGTTCTGTTTGACTAGATGTATGTTATGTTTAGAAACATCTTAAAGTGTTTTCATTTAAATTTAAATACCGCTATGCTCCTAGTTATCCGAGCTTTCCCGATTAGAAAATAAAATATGTTTGTTATCAAATATCACACCACTTTGAATTTCATTATCTTCTGTTGTCGCGGGTGAAATGTCTAGAAGGAAATGTGTTTATTAAGTATTGTCGACATAACAATAGTCAGTTGTGTCGATTTACTTCAGATTTGTCTCTATCGACGAGCATTGAGTCAGGGTGCCGTTAAAACAATCCACGATTTGAACAAATCCACGCCCGTGAACCAAACTGTTAACGACACGACGCCTTTCGAATGTCCATCTACGTCGGTGGTGACAACGCCTAAACCAGGTAAATGTGAAATTACAAAATATTGCAGGAATAATTGCAATATTTGTATCTATGAAGGACATATAATATTATGTGCGTACGTGCATGCATGATAGCGTGCGTGTGTGTATGTCTTCTTTAGGGGAGAATCAATTGACATAATATTGTAATTCAATTTAAATGGCCGCAGCTCGTTTTACAATGCACAATGAGACAGGTATAGGTTGTTTGTTAGCAATTTATTTTCCATTGTAAAATACATGTAGCATATATTGTAAACAGCTATGCTGTGTTTATCTTCTACAGAATATACAGGTATATCTTATTACCAACATGATTGATGTTTACAAGAATAGCACAAACAATACAACGCTTAATATGCCGTTTGATAGTATGAATAGTCAGGATGGGGATGTCTGCATTTATGATGTTTCCAGAATCGCCTACGGTATTGACATGCATCACATTTAACAATGGCACGCAAGGAACTAAAGGCAAGAAAGTGGTGGAACACGGCGGCATTGGTTTCGAACGTTACTGTCCATACCACTTCTGCGGCGTCTTCTCTGAATGGTCCTACCTCTCGATTCCGTTCTTCAAGAATCACATCAGCTACGACAGCTTCTCTGTCAGCTTCTTCTTCAATACCGACTATCATCGTCCCAATGCGTCACTGGTGACCAACCGCTGTGTCTACCGACCACGAAGCCATTACGTCCCGCCAACAGGACCGTCGCTGTCGATAGTACAGGACGACTACGGAGTGAACACGACCCTGACTAATGAAGACAACCACACCACAACATTGCATCTTCCGGTGAGTGTTGGTTTAGTAGTTTGTATTAATATAATCCAACGAGAGTGTGTTTGTATGCTTGTATGTTATGTTTGTATGTTATGTTTGTATGTTATGCTACTCCTCCTAGACGCTGTGCTTTTCGAGCGCCAAACTCTCGGCGGTTCATCTACGACCCCACGGTCGGATAGTCCAAATTTACTTTTTTCGAAATCCGCCCCGCTATTACCCTTTGTACGAACAATCAAAATACCCTTTGCAGTTATTACCTACAACTGTCCGCAACTGTATGCGAACAATTACGTACAATTGTTGACAATGTCAGGCGTCTTTTCTTCGTTTGTCCAAATTACGTCATAGGGCTAGGCGTCATTAGACGTTATTGTAACGGCCTGTAGTACGTCGCAATTTCAAGAAGCCATCAATATATTGACTGGCAGCACCACGTCCAAGCCATTAATGGATATTTACGTGATAATCTTGTATTTCCTGATATTTTACAGTCACGTACGAACTACCAAGTTATCCCGTCCGGAGGATAGGCATTTTTGTTAGTTAGTTAGTCATAGATATGTAATTTATATTTTTCGTATGATATTATTTTGTATACTAACCGTACTGGATCGGGTTGAACCATAAATAAATGTAAGACTTCTGTCCACCACATTCCAACACTACATTATTTATGTATACCTTAATTTGTTTGGTTGCAAATGGTGTTGTATTTTATAGTAATGTAATCCGTTTTGTTTGTAGAAACAAATTACTGGTTGTTGATTGAGTTATACAAATTACTGATTTATTGCTTATGTCGAGCAAGTTTCTTGAATCAAGAAGGCCCTCCACAATTGTCTGTGTTGCAAAGCATTCTTAATATTATTACTTCTTGCGCATCAACATGCATCAAAGTGTCAGAGTTTAGAATGTTCATTTCAAAATTATATGCTTGATTTTTCAGTTAAATGTAAACGGAACATGTACGACAAGACACGAAATTTACCTTTCGGAAGGCACTTTTTGATTCATGAGTAAAACGTATAATTTCTGCAGCGACAGAATATGTTGCGCTTTACAATGATCCGAGAAAAAAAATTTAAGGGCGGATTGAGAATTATTTGTGTCATGAACGTGCAGTGCAATATTTCATAGCATATTTTAAGGGGGAAATCACGTGATACGCTAACGCGAAAACCGCCCGGCACCTCAACTATTATATATGTAGTAATGACGACGACGGGTTAAACGTCAGCCCAGATATTATTCAAACTTAAAGCTCCTTCCAAAATTCACTACGTGACAGAATGTTAGCACGCCAAATATTGAACAACGCCACTCAACATTTGATCTATTCGTAAATTAAGCCAATGTGGGCGCGATTTCTATCGAACCATGTGACATGATCGTATTGATCGTATTGATGATATACAGTACCTAGTATTTTTTGGAGGGTGGAGTTGTCATTGCCATTGGCATTGCACTTCCAAAACTTGACTGGGTCGCGCAAGGAGTTATAAAAGCTTTTTGTCCAGTACAACACCGGGCAACTCCGCAAGTAAACAGCATAAAGCGATATATTTAGGCAACTATTGGTTTCTCCAGCGAGTGACTACCCAGGAACTTATGTCGATGTGTTAATCGGTGTCGTATATATATCTTCAGAAACCTGTGGAAAATATAGCCCGTTATCGGCTTCGCGTGCAGCCACAACTATGTTGACTCACTCGTCCACTGATGCGCTGTTGTTGCAGAGGCCTGCGGAAACATATGTCCGGTCTTATTGGTCTCACTACGCCCTGTCTTGGGACGGCCAAGTGGCCAGGGTCTACATCGACAGTCAGCTTCTAGTGCAGAAGGCATTCACAGGTAAAAATCATGTTGTTATTTAACATAAATGTTTAGGAACATGATATGTAATTTAATATATACATTTACGATATATACAAACACGTACACACAGGCAGTCACACACATAAACACTCACGCTTGTACACACGCACGAACCAACGCGCGCACATGCGCGCACGCATGCACACACAATGTACCTGTGCAGTATATATTTTATATTAGCAGTCATCCTTAAAATAGACATTTCAAAATCCCTTCCCTTGCGGCAGACATTATGTGTATAAGTAAGTTGTACTATTTTGTGCTAATCGCCTGGTTTAGCCACCGGTGGTTGTTCAAACCATGTACATCCTAAACACAGGGTGACCATTACACCACCAGGCAAAACACCACTATGCATTGCTTTGAGCAAACGTGATTGAGATAAAGGCAGTACCATTACTGATGCACACCTGTCAACGTTCACGCATAAGCCGTGGGATTCACGGTTTTGTATTGAATGTCAGTCTCGCAGCAACGGTCTGATATCTCACGCATATTTTCATAATCTTTAGCAATAGAAATTATTAAACACAATTTCCCATAAAAAAAAATACAAACAAAATGTGTGTGTGTGTGTGNGTGTGTGTGTGTGTGTGTGTGTGTGTGTGTGTGTGTGTGTGTGTGTGTGTGTGTGTGTGTGTGTGTGTGTGTGTGTGTGTGTGTGTGTGTGTGTGTGTCGCAAGCGAAGGCCTAAGTTAATTTTTTTCTTCCAAATGAGTTATATAGCTATATATAAGTGTATCCGTAATAACCACCTTTTACTGAATAACGTTTGAAACGCGATCAATGATTGGTCATCAGCAGAGCATCAACCGATGATACTTCCCGTTTGAAAGCAGTTTAAGGAGGTGTTGAAAATGCTACTTGCTCTACTTTAAAAAAAAAATGTGTCCATAGTTCTCCAATTGCTCTTGAAATTCACTGAGGTCCACTGGCTGGAGAATCTCCAGCCTGCGGCCACTGCACTTTGACTGGGAATATTTCTCACGCGTGAGTACCCTACAGGGGTTGACAGCAATGCTGATAATCCCACCACATCGACCGCCACCAATATCATAACCAGGGCATTATTTATCAATGTCGATATTGCATTTATGTCGTTCGTCATTTCGCTGCCTTTTACAAGATTGCTTATTGTACGTTTAGGTCGCTTACGGAACACACCCTGTCCAATGAATGTCGCCCATGGCGTAAAAGGATTCATGGACGAGGTAATGGGTTTGGAATTATGCTACTCTTCAAAATGTTCCTTTCGGAGAAACTCCTATTCTTTATACAATAATGATGATTGGTTGGTGTAACAACAGTGTTTACCTAAATTAGTAAGGACAACCGCCGTTCTAATTTGCTTAACGAATAGAAGGGAATTTTCCAAAGTAGTCTGGAACGGTATTGACATGATTACGTAGAATTCACAATAACATTTGTTTAACAATAATGTTGTTACAGTAGACAGTGTTAATCGATTAATTATTCATTGAATCGGAAAATAGTTACCCTATAATAAACACCGCATAGTGTATATGTTTATTTCGTTATTGATCCTTTCTTCACCCTTGTGTATGTGTATGTGTATGTATATGTGTATGTGTATGTGTATGTGTATGTGCTTGTGCGTGCATGTGTGCGCGCGTGTGTTTTATTTTGTGCACGCATGTGTGTACGTCTACACGTGCACTGTGGCTAATCGTAGCTGTTTTGTGTTGTAGGTATGCTTCCTGAAAGGTGCCTTGAGTAGTGAGGACGTGGAGAAAATCGACAAAACGCCATACTACATCTACAAGCTTTAAATGCTTTTGTGGCTCAAACGTTCCTATGGTTCATTCATATTATTACTAATATGGTCGCAGTAACCTTACAAGTATGATGTTTAGTTTTAATTCCTACACGGCTCGGGTGACGGAGTAGAATACAGATAGTATCGAAATGTATTTACGTCATTAGTCTGGTGCTGTGTTTACAATAATGATGATTAGCAGTGAAACAGCGTCAATATGTATACTATACTGTTGCGTCAAATTATTTTGAATTATCATAGTAGTAAAGCAATACTAATGTTACTTAGTAGTATTGCCAATATTAATGTTGGTGTTGGTAATGGTGTTGATGGTAGTGGGTTAAGTGTGGTAATATTATATATATTTGCAGTAGAAATAAAAATGGCCGCAACAGCAACAATTATTGTGGCATTGATGTATGCGTACATATATAATCAAAATGTCGCGATGCGTCACAAACTCACACGCGCATGCACACACACACACACACACACACACACACACACACACACACACACACACAAGCACTCATTCACACAGTAATCAAGTTAGTCCACTACGAATGTAATGCTTTCAATGTAGTACCATTGTAATGGTTGGGGGTTTTGTAGTTGCCGTCAATGTAGTTTCATTGAAGTGTTGATAGCTGAAGAATCATGTTATGCATATATTTAGAATACGTATGGGAATACGGTAACATAACAGTGTGTAAGAGTAACGAAACTATTTCTGCGTATGGATATGGTGAATATTAACTCAAGTGTATTTAATATTTTAGGAACACCGAGCTTAATAAACGCAAATTACTAACCCGCAAGTGGCTTGTTGTCAAATAATTCATATTATTCTGCGAAGTGCACGTGTTTACATTAAACCATGTTAAAGACGTGTGCCCACCCTAGAGCGGCTACGATTCAAGTTATTCACTGTTACGTGCATCGGCCATCTTGAAGTTCCAAAGCAGCGTAAAAAACAAAACGTTATTCACGATTATCCAGCGTTTTTCATTAGTGTGTCATTCCAACTAAGATGGTTCAACTTATGTTTTCGTGTGCAATATGAATGAGAACAAAATATAAGAACATATGGCCAATTGTACATGCATTCAAACGAATTACGAATTGATCACGTAATTTTATAGTTTTTATTTAATATCTTTCGTTTAGCGCGCAAGGCAATGTGTGTATTAAGAGTACTTCTTATAAAACCATTATGATACGCAATATAATGTTAAGCAACTGTATGAAGTGTCACATATAACTTACGCTGGGTTTCGGCGTGCGGCGCGAATGCATAACCGTCAACAGCAGCGCTAGTTTATTTAAAGTAAGTGTTATAAAACAAATGCACTGACTATTTGATGGTCTACGTCGATTATATGTTGTGAGTTATTTCTATTTCGCATAATATGGAGATAAGTTGCGTATATTGCTGATGATTTTGGCATTAGTACTAGAACCAATTACCTGAAATACAAAACTGTTCTTAGTAATTTTATGTAGCGCAGTCCTAGGAGCAGCGAAGTCTGGCTGCAGCATTGAATGGTTTTTTAAAGTCGTTACTTGATTTTTATTTATTGCTAAGGTTAACATAAGTTGAGTTTCATTTGAAGCGTTTAATAATGAGAGAGAGAAAGAGAGAGAGA
>SDWI01000049.1:933324-957488 GCA_009193005.1 Lamellibrachia luymesi | reverse complement strand
AGAGAGAGAGAGAGAGAGAGAGAGAGAGAGAGAGAGAGAGAGAGAGAGAGAGAGAGAGAGAGAGAGAGAGAGAGAGAGAGAGAGAGAGATGTATCAACCCTATAATTGAAAGGCTATTTGACTACGTCATTAACAGTTACGTGCGTTTGCCTTATTGCAGTTCCAAATGAATCATCGTTGCGAGGGATAGTGATTGTCTAGCGCAATGCCTACAGGATGTCTATGCAATAAAACTATACCGAACAACAAAAGAAACTCGAAAAAGCATTGAACTCGCCACACTGTTGTCAACACAATATGCCGCAGCTGTATGTGATGTCTCGCTAAAGTCATAAAATATCGTACATGGCACACGTGCTACCAACGGTTCAGCCCGTTTAGTTTAGTGCCTGCGTGTGCACGTGGGATGCACGTGCAGGCGTCGCATGCCAAATTTAAGGAGTAAGTATTATTTATTGTGTCAATATGAATAACATTTCATCTCACCAACATAAGTGTTATCGTTGCTGTCCTTTTCGCGGCAGCCACTGGAGTCCTAAATGTTAGTGCCGCGAACTGGAAGACCTCGAGTAATCAATGCAAAACATGACCGCCATATTCATCGCATTTGTCTTGTAAGTTCAGTAACGCCAATAGAACCACCCGAAACATCGCCGAGAACCCTTACTCAATAGCATAGGCATATTAAGCGGTCAAACAGCGCGCTGCCAACTTCCCGAGAAAAAAAAACTTAAAATCAATGTCCAGAACTAACCAGGCTGGACAGTGCATAACATATACGTCCTGCTTGAGATTTCGATTGCTATGCGCAGTACATATCGGTTAGTTTGGAAACTTGCTCAGCCGAGCACAATAAGCTACATTGGCTCCACATAGCGAGATTATATGTGATATTGGAATTGCCTCGACCTTCATTAACACAACGCAAAGAGATGTTGCGCTATTTATTTTACTCTAATTTGCATATGATTGATTTATGTTCTTGTGTGGTCATGGTTATGTAAATAAAATCGGATGTGCTAATTATTCTACCCGGAGTCACACGAAATACTTTAGGCGCATCCAGTGGTTGCATTAGTTTTTGGTGGGGTAATGTAAATATGAAAATTCGTTTTTGCTCCACTGGTTCCCATTCTGCCCGCCTTAGTCGGGCAGAATGCATTTTGCATGTGGGCAATATGGGATACAAATTATGTATGACGATTTCGGTTGTCAGTTGTTGAACCTATCTACACAATACGCCTAGATGTCTACGGCGCATCCCAGTGTGGATTATTATATTAAATTACAACTATCTTTGAAGAACACTTTGGAATGTATCATTACTAATGATAAACTAACACATAATGCAAACAAGTTGACATTCCGTGGGTTGTCAACATTTTGCTGTTTTAGGACTTCAAGAGGACTAAACTACAATAAAAATAATATAACTCAACACACAAATATATTTAACATACACACCACAAATTACGGTATCTGAGTTATTTCAAACGGACGTGATACAGTAACTGGCATACAGCTTGACATATATATATATATTTATGCATCGGTGTTTCTGAGTTATACGTAACCATGGGTAACATCATTAGTAGAAATTAATCATGAATTCGCAGCAAGCTTTAGCTACACTAACGCAGTATTTTCCAGGATACTTCATGTAGTTTTGCACCCCATTTATTTAAACTAGAAGCGCAGGGGGTTACTTAGAGATGCCTCAAGCAGGACAAGAGGCAATTAGTACAGCTAAACCAATAACAAAATGTCTGAAAAACATCGCGCGCTCCTCAAAAATCGATATTTTTCCCGATTTTTTTTAATGGTCATTTTCATGTTTTGTCATATCGGTGTACTATTATTATCTAACTTTCGATCTGTGTGTTTTATACATATGAATATATTCGTAAAATGCAATAAAAATTAACATTTGTAGCATGCCCATTGTTTTAGAGTAATTACTTTACGTAATCGCGATCGTAAAATACTACGTTTTTCGAAGCCACGTGTGCCGCCATCTTTGTAAACAACCCAACATATCTGGTATCGATGCAGAGCTTCACTTTCGCAGTGCATCGTGGTAGTATTGGTACTGTAATATCTGTGGTAGATGTTGACCATTTCGACTTAGAAGAGGACCCCCGTTGCTAGTCAGCGCAGCTACGATTGATCACCCCCCAAGTGTGCCACGCTGATTGGTTATCAGGCGGCCTACTACGTCACAAAGGAATTTCCCCTGTCTTACGCCATTGCTGTTTTTCTACGCTTCGATGTGCTTTAGAGTAATTTACGTAATATATCCGGGAGACAGTTGAAATATAAGCAGCAGTTTAGTACGAAACCAAGGTCTCGACGCCGACAGTTGAGTTTTGCCCGTTCTATGATCGGCAAGAGGGCTAAAAGTGGTGGTGAAGACGACGGGAATTCCGATGTGCCGATGTCCAGGGCAGTGGCAGCACCAGTGTCAGTGATTCTGAGATGTCATCGTCAACAGATCAGGGTGTAACTGTAAGTATTAGTTATCATTGTTTGCGTCATAGTATTCATGATTATCTGGCAAAATTTCGGTTTCAATATCCGAGACGCGAGAGGCCACAAAAGACGTATAATCATTTGTTTACATGTTGCAGATAATCACACACATATATTATAAATATGTATAAATAAATAAAGACATACATTTTATTATCGTTAGTTATTGACAGTATTTCCTATGTTTGTTGACTTGTGCTTGTGGACCATTGTCATATATTATAGCCATGGGCATGGCCTAACAAAAAACCTGAACCTGTTTTTTGATCGATATCAATGATAGTTGCCCAGCTTGTTTGCCCTATTTATTATGTTGTTGACAATAGTCAATATGAAGTTGAATATGCTTACTGTAAATATTGTGAACCAGATGTACCTGACTAATAACAAATAATTATGCTTGCAGGTAAACTTTGTTGAGCTGGAATCCCTCGGCCATCAATTTCAACAGCGACAACCCCCATTTCGGCAACCAAGCGAAAAAAATGTTATCGGCAGGGTCTTCCTCTGCGCCAGAAAATGATTGTTGTTGAACAATGCCGGCAACTCATCGAGACATAGTTTGTAGGGAAACTGCCGAAAAGGTAACTATAAAGATATGAAAAAATACTTAGCAAATCTAGAATGGAATAAAATGCTGATGAAAAAGACCGCAATTGAATGTTGGAATATTCTAAAATATGAAATTGAGAGTATCATCGATACATTTGTTAGCTGGAAAAACCAAGGAAAACGGTCTAGAAAGAAACACTTGTCAAAAGAAGCTATTAGAAAAATTGTGTTTAAGCAAACTATGTGGAGTGTTTACAGGCGTACCAGAAAGGATGAAGACTATGCAAATTACAAAGAGGCACTTAACATAGCTATAACTGAAATTTGAAAATATAAAAGAACCTTTGAAAAAAAATTGGCAGGTAATATATAAAAAAAAATTACAGCAAGAGTTTCCATGCTTATGTAAGGAGTAACAGGAAAGCTCGAGATAAGGTCGGACCAATTGAAAAAAACAGGGGAAATATCATTTCAGAAGGGTTTCAAATGGCAGAGGTCCCGAATGAGTATTTCAGTTTTTACCACATAAGATATCAGCTCACTTCCAGGTCAATTTACTAAATTTTACGTCATTAAATCAGAACATTTACGCAATCATTTGTAACTCCTGAAATGATAGCACAGAAAAATAAGAAGATGGAAGATAATAAATCACCTGGAGTTGATGGGATACCACCAAAACTGCTTAAGGAAATTGTTGAACAAATTAGTACACCACTTGCAAAATTGTTTAACCTGTCACTAGAAGAAGAAATAGTTCCTTCAGAATGGAAAGAAGCAAATATTACGCCGCTATTTAAGAAGGGGTCGAGGAATAAACCAGATAATTAAAGACCAGTGAGTTTAACATCAGTTTTTTAACAAGATTGCCATCCCAAACAACACGTTCCAGATGGCAAGTGGACAAGGAAGCCATTGGCTTATCGAGAGTCCAACAATTTTCTCATCTATGTGTAGCCCGCCCTTATCAGATATCTGTCGATTCTATTTTTAAATATATTCACACTACTAGCATTAACACAAACGTTTGGCAGTTTATTCCATTCATTTATCACCCTCTGTGAGAAAGAGTGCTTTCGCATGTCCAACCTACAGTGCTCCTTAACTAACGCTGCTTTGTGTCCTCTAGTTCTACTGCCTTCTTTAAGTTTGAAGAACATATTCCTATCAACATCCTCATAACCGTTCACTATTTTAAACACTTCTATTTGGTCTCCTCTTAGTCTACTGGTCTCTAGTGTTGTCAAGTTGTATGTAAATTACTCGAAACATTAATTAGAGACCACATGATGAAATTCCTTGTGAAACATAAATTATTAAATACATCTCAACATGGGTTCCTAAAAGCAAAGTCATGTCTAACCAATCTCTTATGTTTTTTTGAAGAAATTACAAAGTGGGAAGATGACGGGTCACCAGTGGATGTGGTCTACTTAGATTTTCAGAAAGCTATCGAAAAAGTGTCACATCAAAGATTGTTACTTAAACTAAAAACCCATGGTATAGGTAATGATGCAATCAATTGGATAGAAAAGTGGCTAACACACAGAAGTCAGATAGTAATAGTAGATGGTGAGATTTCAAACTAGAAATCGGTTTTGAGTAGGGTACCACAGGGATCAGTATTAGGCCCTATGTTGTTTTTAATATATATAAATGATTTAGAAGATGACATATCTAGCAAAGTACTTGAATTTGCAGATAACACAAAAGTATTCAGAAATGTTACTAATGATACAGATAAACAAAGTTTAGAGGATGATCTAGATAAACTAGTTAAATGGTCAGCAAAATAGCAAATGTTGTTAAATTTTGGGAAATGTAAATGTATGCACATAGGACATGGAAACATGGACGAAGAATATAAAATAGGGGATGCTGTACTAGGTAGAATCACACAAGAAAAGGACTTAGGAGTAACATTTAGTACTGACATGAAAGTTTCAGAGCAATGTAGGATTGCTGCTTCGAAAGGAAATAAAATTCTAGTGCTAATTAGGAAAACTATCATGTATAAGGAGAAATAGCTAAGTGTTTCCCTGTACTAAGCAATAGTTAGACCACATTTGGAATATTGTATTCAAGCACGGAGGCCGTATCGTAAAAAGAACATACACAAGCTAGAAGGATACAACGAAGAGCAACTAAAATTATTCCAGAATTGAGAGAACATAGTTAAGAAAGTCGCTTATTACATTACAATGCCATCGACAGATTAGTAGGATAATCTGTTAAACAAGACGTGGCCAACCTAGTACACTGCCTTGACAAAATGTCCTCAGATTACAGGACGAAATACTATGTGGTTTGACAACACTAGAGACCAGGAGACTAAGAGGAGACCAAATAGAAGTGTTTAAAATAGTGAACGGTTATGAGGATGTTGATAGGAATATGTTCTTCAAAATTAACGAAGGCAGTAGAACCAGAGGACGCAAAGCAGCATTAGTTAAGGAGCACTGTAAGTTGGACATGAGAAAGTACTCTTTCTCACAGAGGGTGATAAATGAATGGAACAAACTGCCAAACGTTTGTGTTAATGTTAGTAGTGTGAATATGTTTAAAAATAGAATCGACGAAGGGCGGGCTACACATAGATCCTTGTCCACTTGCCATCTGGAACTTGTTGTTTGGGAAGGCAATCTTTTAAAATCTTGTTTAATGTAGAATTGCCATTCACAAACTGCGCAATTATATTTCTGACGGTGGAAATGTGGTTTCTACATACTCTTCCTTTTCATAATCAAACTTGTTTTCTGTTCTCTTGTCTAAAACTGTAAAAATAGCGTCATTATACAATACAATATTCTCGTAGATCTAACTTATGCAACTTCCAGTTCCTGTCCATGTGTATCAATTCACTACTTGTGGTATTTTACTGATTACTGCAAATTATGTTAACTACGTTATCAAAACGACATAAGTAATACGTGGATGTCATCCATTATTTAGGAAATAATACAATGTCACGAGAGTGTTACAAGCCAGATAACATCACGAATGATGTTATATGGCTTGTGACACCCGAGTGACATCAACAAACAGTAAGTTATTCCCGTTATGTAACGGCAAATTAACACATGAGCATACTTGTTCACTTCCTACATTTGTAAATATGCTTCTGGGCCAGTTTCACGAAGCATTCGTCCCGTACGAAGGAACTGATGCGGAGGTTTGACGTAGATTACGTAGATCACAACAATCACAGAAAACACACAGTGAGTTCTAACAATCGCGTGTCTATGGCAACGTGTCTATGCCAACGTGTCTATGGCAACGTGTGTATGCCAACGCACGTACTCGGTCGTTTTTCGAAATGATTCAAACGAGGGATGGATTCTCAGAACGAGGTGGTCGTGTGTTATCTTGGTTGGTATATCATGGCAAAATGTTCCAGACCAATCAGGTAGTCTTATTACTGTGATATTACCCGCAATACGCCACTATTATAACTTGGCTGAACTTGTACCCAGTAGTAGGTATCAGACGGTGTCAGTCAGTTGTTCACAAACAACCCTTGTGGTGGCAAACATATGTGTTTTGTAGTTGTTCAATGTTCAACAATCATTGTCATGACAAACCAAGAAAGGGTTGTATCTGAACAACCTATCGATTTTCATTAATGTCATTGCGTTATGAGTAATTAAGCTACGTATCACAAAACATTATGAACGCGAACTCTTGGAACAAAATTAGATGATCGAGACTGATTGGCTTTCTTACAGGAGTGAGCAGTGAGCATATATGTCGGTTGCACAGTACTCACGATCAACATTTCAGGACGAATTATAAACAAATCTACGGTGTGCTTATGACATCGACAGATTAGCAGGATAACCTGATAAACAATATATATGGCCAACCTAGTACACTGCCTTGACAAAACGTCCTCAGATTACGGGACGAAATAATTTAGTGCAGATGAAACAAAGCTCATGACTGACAACATAGACGAACGAATATCCGGCAAATAGAAAGACTTAGACGATTGACGCCCTTTTCAGATATCTTGGTACAACGATATCGATAACGGATCAAAACCAGACACTTTTTCAAGAGTTTAACAACGCTCAGCTGCTCTGGCAAGAATGAAACCATTATGGAGAGACAACAACGTCACTCTAAAAAAAAACTGCCGTTAGACTGCTGCGTGCTCCGGTCGCATCGATATGTTTCTATGGTTGTGAGACATGGATCCTAACAGAATTTAGATGACGAATACAAGCGATGGAGATGATATGGAATATTGACAATGTGTGCATTCAATACACGGACCATGTCATGGACGAGGAAGTGGGAAACATAATAAGCCAAACCAAAACATCGGGCGACCTGAATATATTCTGTCTGCAGTATGAAGACTGGGAAGGTATGAAGACTGGGATGGTATGAAGACTGGGATGGTATGAAGACTGGGATGGTATGAAGACTGGGATGGTATGAAGACTGGGAAGGTATGAAGACTGGGAAGGTATGGCTATGTTATGGATTTCACTGGCCTGGCAATAAAACGTCACCCAGGTCACAATAATAATCAAGAGAAAGAGACGCAGGCAGAGAAAGAATAGGACAGATAACATTAAACAGGTTCCCATATAAAAGAAACGCAAGGGACTGTTGCCAAATAAGATTACGTCGTAGTGTTGTGATATTTCTAAGAGCAACATTGTCAAATAGAAAACTGTAATAGTCAGGCATGCCACTAAAACAACATAAAGAGACAAATACCGACACATATGGCGAAGATCACAATTAATATGTGTGGTAACCAACTAAACGTAGATATGTGAGCCTTCTTCATAAAAGTGGTGACTCAACTTGTGAGTATATTAGACCACGGTCGAATACAGGCAGCTGTCTTACTCGGTGCGAATATGAGCGGTCGTTTAACAGACGTCATAGCATCACAAGACACATTTAATGATCTATTTAAAGATATGGTAGAACACATTTTAAGAATCCATAGGATTTGGTCGCTAATTTATATTAAAACCATGAACATGTAACAATATATTTGCTGGTAAATAGGAGTCAGCTCTGACGTTTAGAGGCTTTTTAAAACATACGCATTAATGTGGACCCCATTTGTGGACACGGTGAAATAGACTGGATGTTACTCTGTCGATTTACTCATCGTGCCGTCAATGTTATTTGTTCTGCTCCGCTTTGCTATAGTCCTCTTGCCTTATCGTGCCTTCTCGTGCCTCCTTGTGCCTCTTCTTGTCTTATCGTGCCGCACAACTTGTTCACTGGCACGTGAGTAATAGACGCTGAACATAAATTTTTGGTCTTTAGACTGAAAAGTGCTTTTGTGTGCAGGTGCAGAAAGCCCCTAGCGGCTAGCTAGGGGGCTACTTAATAACAACCTCTCACCCTCTCTTCCTCGAAATTGGCATAGCGCTTAACTAGGCTGGCCGGGAGGCGTTCAAAGCATCCCATTAGTTAGCGGCGCCTGCAGGTTAAATTTGCGGGAAGATAGTAGAGGCGAAGTTTTGCAAATTACTTTTCTGCACGTCGCCAGACGAGCAACACTGTATTACGACTTTGATTTTGAGAATAAAAATGTGATTTGATTCTGATATAATTTGTTTTGTTTGTTTCACATTCGGCATCTACTGAGCAGACTGTCGAGCACGCAGTTAAACTGAGTCGACAACAGTAAATATTTCGTAGAATGTGCTGATTGCTAGTGGTAGCTATGTGAACCGTTTTCAGAGTTGCATGACACAAAACAACAGACATAACGTTGAGTTCAATGCGGGACGCAACAAGTGCTATTTTTAGGCGCGACCGAAATTTGGTCGTAATGGCTTGTTCGACAAACTACCAGAGCATCGTCCACGTTTATTGATCCTCGAAATAGGCACAAATGACCCAGGTTCGACAATGGTTCGACAATGGCAAACGCCGCAAAACTGGCTCGTGATTTGTTTCAGTTGGTGCGGCGCTGCGTTCATGATTAGGGGGTAAACACAGTCCTGTTTTGTCCAGTGCTCCCCATGGGAACCGGGCGTTTTCGGGCTAAGACGCTATATTTCTTAGCAAAAGCTGAGCTATTTAATGCCTCCCTAAAACGTTTGTGCGCGACGGAAAATAATAGGGTTGTGGTCAAGCATCAGCGAATCACGACCAAGCTACCGTCGTTGCTGCTGGATGGGGTACACCTCAGCGATGCTGGACTAAAACGGTATTATTTTTCCTTGCGTATAGCCATTTGTTCTGCTTTGAAGTAGCGTTAATTAACGTTTCCTTTGCAGTAAGCTCGTCCCAATCGATTCAAAACATTTTCTTTTTAATGGCGGCGCTCCCATATTTAGCCAAGCAAAAGTGTCGGCCTCTTGGCTCTGCCCTTTGTTCTCATGGCTACGTCGGCAGCTAATTAGTGTGAAAACGGCCCATGCCTGGTGGCCCTTAATGAGGCCAGGGTCAAAGTAGGACTATTCGTACAGGCCAGGCCAAAAACACTGCAAGCAAATCCATCAACTTAGCTTGGGCTAAATTACAAAATAATTAATGTAGGTACATTCGCTAGGTGTCAGCACAAAAGTGTACATGGATTTGGCTGGGGCATGTTATTTCATTATTTCTACTTTAGTTATTTTTGAATTTACTATGCTATACGGTTGGGGGTCCTGAAGAGGTTTTCCAATACGGTCCATACACGATACACTGTTAGGCAAAATATTTATCAGGGCGCAGCAGCATACACGCGGCTGTATTTGCAATTTACAACATAGACAAATGTTGTGAAAATAATTCAGTTTGATAATATGAATCTATATAATTTGGAACATTCCTGGCATAAAAAATATTTATCTGTTCATTTGCTACATGTTGCAAGCACTATAGGCAAACAACTCACCTGACCACTACACTGCAGTAACGTAGTGTTTTGTTCCTACTATATGTGAACAAGATCTGGAGTTGCTATTATGCATCAGGCATTGCCGTTATTTCCTTGCCCAACTACTGCACCTGGAGATGGTAGTGGGTTAAATGATGCTGGGTTCCAGATCATGACGAAACAATCGACGGCGCAGGGGCGGGCCAAGAAGCCTGATAAGAGCGCTCCAGGCGGTACGCGTGATAAACAAGCGCCGACGGCCCCTACCACTGACGCATCCAATGCGGAGGTTCTCCTGGCTACCATGTTGGCGAAGATCGATAAGAAATTCGAAGCCTTGTGCAGAGAGCAGTTTTCTCCTGCTCCTGCCACAGCTGATCCATCTTCGCAGCCAGACGAACAGCCCGATGTAGGTCTACCAGCCCAGCCTGTGAGTCGTCATCGCGCATCTGACTCCGAGTGCACCGACAGCGACTCTCCGGCCGAGGAGATTGAAATGCGTACCCACAGGAAGGCGAAGCGGCACGGATCGACATCAACATCAGGTAGTACCGCTTCTGACATGGGTTGGGCTCAGTTAGGCGACGAAGTAACATAAGAACTCAGACAGCGCTTATATAGCAACGAGTACTTTCCCCTGCGCATTCTGCGAACAGATTATGATCTCGACAACCAGGATAATCCGGCCGCTCCCATCTTAGACAGAAAACGGGCAGTCAGCCCTGTCGATCAAATTGGTGATTGTTTGCACCTATTCATGATTTATGCAGCCGCCATGGTCGAAAGGTATCCTGATGACGGCAGCCAGTTGATAACTTGCATGGATGACATCCTGACCATGCACCCACAGAAGGGGCCCCTTGTGTGGTTGGAATAATACTACCGTTTCCGTGTGCGGAGGGAGAGGACGGATACTCATTGAAATCTCTTTAACAACCCCTCTACCCCAGCGTTAAAGCAAAGTGGAAGGCAAAAGCAGCAAACACATCTGTCTCGGCCCAGCCCTTTCGTGAATATGCTTCTGGAAGCACCCGACCACGCCCCTCCCGTTTCTGTTTTGCCTTTAACAAGGGGAAATATAAAAGGCCAGATTGCAGATACATACATGGATGTTCCTTCTGCAAAAAGGAGGGGAATAGTCATCTTATCTGTCGGGGCAAGGCAAAGCCTCCCCACAGCAGGACTAATTACAGAGCCCCCATTAAAATAACAGGTTGAGATAACCACAGGGGCCAGCAATGATATATTGATTCAAGGTAGATTTACAAGGAGCGGTAGCGTGATATCGACAACAGTAAAACCGACTGTCTTACAATTTCTGTTGCAGGGATACGACACAAATATAACTAAAACGTTGGTTACAGGTTTCACTGACGGTTTTCGGATCCCTTCCACGATTACATCAGACCCATTTACGCATCACAATGAAAATCACAAGTCCGTCAGGGATAACCAGGGAATAGTGCAACGGAGGCTGATCAAAGAAAAGGCGTAACACAGGACTGCAGGCCCTTTCACATCAGATCCCTTCGCAAAAATGGTCTACTCGCCGTTAGGCTTAGTCCAAAACAAAGAGTCCGGCGAATTTCAGTTTATTCATGACCTGAGTTTCCCCAAAACCAATTCAGTCATTACACACATCCTGTCTGAATTCACTACTGTTGCTTTCCAAATGCTAGACCATTGCGTCGAACAACTTGAGATGTTGAGAAAAGGCGCATTCATCGCCAAAACCGATTTACAAAATGTATTTTGCATAATTCCTGTCTCCTCCCTTGATTACAGATTGTTTGGTTTTAAATTTCAAGGACTGAAGTATTTCGACAAGTCGTTGCCGATGGGATATAGTCATGCATGCCAATTGTTTGAGCTACTCTCCCTACAATGGATATGTCAGCATAAGTTTCATATTTCCAGCATGAGTCATATTCTTGACGATTACATTTTTTTTTCATTAAAGCAGGCTAAAACAGTGTTATCTGCCACAAAGGTCACACTCCATGGGATTTAAATTAAAACCTTAAATCAAACACTCGCATTACCGCTGGAGAAGGTGGCATCGCTAAGTCAGAAGCTAATAAGCCTAGCCAAAAGGAAGAACGTCACCTTAAAAGAGTTACAATCGTTGACCCGCTCCCTTAATTGTGCATGTCGTGCCATAGCTCCGTGTCGTGCCATAGCTCGTGTCGTGCCATAGCTCCGTGTCGTGCCATAGCTCCGTGTCGTGCCATAGCTCCGTGTCGTGCCATAGCTCCAAGTCGTGCCATAGCCCCATGTCGTGCCATAGCTCCATGTCGTGCCATAGCTCCGTGTCGTGCCATAGCTCCGTGTCGCGCATTCTTAAGACGCCTCATTGACATGACTAAAGGCACGAGGAGGCCCAACCACCGTATCCGTTTGACGGTTGAGGCTCGGAAGGACTTTGCAGCATGGTTTGAATTTCTGCAGAATGCTAACGGTCAGTTGCCTGTTTTAGCTACTAATTGGACATCATTAGATGTGCTGTCTCTAACAACAGATGCAAGTGGTTTTGCATTCGGAGTTATCATGGGTGACTCTTCGTTTCAGGGACAATTTCCCCCTTCCTGGGACTCCAAACACATTTCCATCAAAGAGCTTTTTACTAATCGTACTGGCTGTCGGGCGATGGAGACCAGTACTGACTAATCAACGGTATATCCCCACATTGTTTTAAAATTGGGGCAGCCACATGGGCAGCAAAGTCAAGTTTCTCTTTCGAACATATTAAAGCCAGAAGAATATATGCCAGAAATATATCCGATTGGAATCAATTTCTAGCAAGATATTCAAATAAAGCCACATACTACACCTGGTTACACACATATACTGCCACCGACTGCTTCTCTTTCATATCGACCACCAAAGCGTATGACAGCCCCTAACACCTGCAGTGACGATCGCTTGTTACAACCAGTAATGTAATAATCGACCGGTAATGTAATAAATCGACCGGTAATGTAATAAATCGACCGGTAATGTAATAATCGACCGGTAATGTAATAAATCGACCGGTAATGTAATAATTGACCAGTAATATCATAAATCGACCGGTATTGTAATAATCGACCGGTAATATAATAATCGAATGGTAATGTAATAAATCGACCAGTAATGTAATAAATATTATGATGATAATCAATATGATAATGATGATGATGATGTTAATGATGATGTAGAAAGTGATGATGAGGGTGATAAACTATTATGATGATGATGACAATTAAGGGGTCATCTTAGTGGCGATGATAATGATGATGAAGTTTATGACGATGATGATGATGATTATGATGATGATGATAATGATAATGATGATGATAATAAAAATTATGATAACGACGGTGATTATGAGGGTGATAAATGGTTATGATGATGATGAGGAGGAAGAAGATGAAGAAAATTAAATCTTACTGATGGTGCTGACGATGATGATGTTGATGATAATGATGATGATGACGAAGATGATGACAATGAGGGTGATCATTATTACGATTATGAGGATGAAGACATTGACATCCTCAGCCTCGTCATCCTGCTCCTCCTCCTCATCGTCGTCATCATCCTCATGTTCACCCTTATAACGGTTAGCCATGCTGACATCCACTCGACGTTCACAAACGTATGATTAACATAGGATTCTCAGAACGAGTGAGCCGCATGATTTCTGGGAGGACATTATGGAATGCCGTTCATATAACCTCCCAGGTAACGCACGGCAGTAACTACGTGTTGGCAAACAATTGGACCGAGTCAGACAGAGTGGTAAGGAAGAAGGGAGGCCTCAGCAAATGAAAGAGGTAATCTACACTCAATTAAGGTATCATCTCAAATAATTATTTGAGGGCTCATTAAAAATATTTAAAAAGAAATACCTGATCATTATTTGATCAAATTAAGGGGTCATATTAAACAACTTAGGGGAAATCTCAAAATGCAATGTGATCTTATATTGGAGACTTAAGTTTAATCGCAAAAATAATTTAAAAAAAAGATCAGCTGAAACAATTAAGGGGGTTATTTAAAAAAATTAAATTAATGGTAATTTCAGTTAACTAAAATGTTCATCTAAACGATTAAAGTGTAATTAGTCATTACAAATGAACTAGCTAATCGTCTCAATAAATTAAGGTATTATTTCAAAAAATAATGTGGTCTTCCCAAACCAGGTAAAGGTTCATTAAAAACAGCAGGGATCTTTAAAAAACGTATCTAGCTGATCGTTATGAAATGAAGCGGTCACTTCATATAATTAAGGGAAATCTAAATATGTATGGATTCATAGCAAAACACAAACTTAAGGGATCATAAACAAATTATGGGTTCAAATCACAAATGTAACGGGTTATATCAAATAAATGAAACGGATTTTAAAAATAAATTATGGAATCATTAAAAAAATTAATGGTCATTTAACAAAGTAACTAACTCATCATCTGAAAAAAATTAAGGGGTCATCTCACAGAATTAATGGGTTTTCTCAACAACAAAAATATATAAAGAGTCATATCGAAAAACTTAAAGGGTCATCAAACAGTAAGGAGTTATTTAAAAATTGTAATAAGAGGGTCATCTAAAAAATCAGCCTTTTATTTTACGTATTGAGGTGACCGCTTTTTAATTTAAAGATACCCTTTAGTTTTTGGGGATTACCTCTTAATGTCGTAAATTTTAAATGTACCCCTAAATTTTATATGTTGAATTGCTCGCTTAATTGTTTGGACAACTCCCTTTAATAGCAACTTAAATCCATTGATGTTTACTACGTATAATCAGATTCAAACTAAATGGCTAAACAAATTTCTTGCATAATTCGGGGTAAATACATGAGAGGGCCTTCTTAGATTTTTTTCTTTGTTTACATAATAATAATATAATAATAAATAGTTATGGTATGTATATGTTGCGCAATTACGCGACTGAACACTGGCAGCGCGCCGGTGGAGAAGAGAAGAATCGCCACGCCATTTTGCCGTTATGTTCTAGTAAGACGTCCAGGCTTACTGCCTTTGCACTCAGACGTTCGCGCTTAATGCCGTTGTACTCAGACGTCAGCGCTTAGACGTGGAAACGCAGGAGCACGTGGAAACTCAGAAACGGACCGCGGGAACGGGAACACGTGATCTCCGAAGCGCGGAAACGCCTGCGTATATAAAGAAGGACGCGGGCAAAATCAATCTCTTGCGAACCAGACAGTGCAGATCAAATATTCACGACATCGATGTAGGAAAGAGAGAAAGTGAGACGGAAAGAGAGAGAGAGAGAGAAAAGAGATTTTCATTCAAACGTTAGGTGGAGCAACGTGGCTTGTTAATTTGTCATTATTTTGCTCACATTGTTAAGTTAAATTATATTTTCATTTGCACGTTATTAAGCGATATACAGACAAACCGTTAGTTCACCCGTCAACAGCGTGGTATATAAACACATCTTGCCACAATACTCTTTTTTCGATAGCTGAAGGATATGTGATTTTCAATCACAGTTGTGTAAGATGGCGCAACGCGTCACGATACTTGACAGATCCATCACAATGTTTGTCCGCATAGTGGCGCTTCTAGCGCTTTAGTTCGCCTGGTAACATGTATTTTGCTCAACAATGAGTTACTGTCTGGTCTGGGGTTGTGAATTGCCCCCGAAATCCCCCCTTGAAGCGGGCAAAAAAGTATATTTATTTAGGAGAACGACGCCAAGATTAAACAAAACAGCATGGCTAGCCATGATAAGGGTGAACATGAAGATATTGAGGCGGAGGTAGAACAGCAGAACGATGAGTCTGCTGAGAATGACGTAGTTGTGTTCATCATCGTAATAATTATCATCCTCATAATCACCATCACTAAGATAAACCCTTAATTATCTTAATTTTTCTCTCCCTATTCATCATCATCATTACCATTTATCATCTTCATCACCATCGTTATCATAATCATCTTCATCGTTTTTATTACATTACCGGGTCGATAATTACATTACCGGTCTATTATTACATTACCGGTCGACTATTAAATTACTGGTTGTACCAATCGACCGGTAATGTAATAACTAGACCGGAAATGCTATAGAAACGATGAAGATGATTACGATGACGATGATGATGAAGATTATAAATGGTAATGATGATGATGAATAGGAGGAAAACGATGAAGATAATTAAGGGTTTATCTTAGTGATGATGACTATGAGGATGGTAGTTATTATGATGAAAACAAGTACATCATCCTCATCAGCGTCATCGTCCTCCCCCCTCCTCCTCAACATCCTCATGTTCACCCTTATCATGGCTAGACATGCTGACATCCACCCGACGCTTACTAAAGTAAGCTTAAAATACGATTCTCAGAACGAATCAGCGGCTTGTTTTCTGGGAGGACATATGGACTGCCGTTTATATATCCTCTTAGATAGCATACGGCAATAATAATAATTGAAGTGGGCAAACAATGGGTTCGAATTAGGCAAGGTAGCAGGGAAGACGAAATCGAAATGGCCCTTTAAAAAAATAAAAGTTCATCTCAAATGTAAGGTATAATTTAAACAAAATAACTAGCAGATCGTCTCAAACAAATTATGGTGTCACATCGTAAAATTAAGAAGTCTAACAAAAGTGAAGGGAAACATTTTTGTATGTAAGGGGTCATTAAAAAAACAACTAGCTGATCATCTCAACACATTTAGAAATCATATAATAGAATAAAGGTTCATATCAAAATACAAATGTAATGAGTCATTAAAATGCAAACTTAAGATTTTTTGTAAAACTAATTACAGAGTGTACTATGGTATCATATCATAAAGAAAACTGTAAGGGATGATTTATCAAAAAATAATAAGCTGGTCGTCACTATAACTTAATGGATCATCTCAAAACATTAACGAGTCGTGTAATAAAAATAAATTAGTCTTCTAGAAAAGTGAAGGATGATTTCAAAAAGTGTAAGGGGTCATTTAAAAACAGGTGTAGCTGATTGTCTGATCAGGATCATCTTATACAAAAATAATGGGGCTTCTCGAAAAAGCTATAGGATCACAAAACATGCAAGCGATCATTGATAATAAACTTGCTGATCATCTCAATAAACTAAGGGGTCATCTTAAAACATTAAAAGGTCACCTCATACAATAAAGGAGTCTTCTAAAAAAGTTAAAGGATCATTACAAAATACGTAGATATTCATTAAAAAAGAACTAGCTGATCGTCTCAATAAATTAAAAGATCATCTTAACATATTAAAGGGTTATCGAATAAAATGAAGGCGTCTTCTCAAACAAGTTAATAATAAAAAAAATAGAAGTGTATATTAAAAAGAACTGGCTGATCGTCTCAACGCATTCAGGGATTATCTCAAAACATTAAGGGGTCTTCCCACAAAAAGGGTCTTCTCAAAAAAGTTAAGGTGTTATTTGACACTAAAATGTAAATGTTCATTAAAAAAGAACTTACTTATCGTCTCAATAAATTAAAAGATCATCTTAAAATATTAAAGGGTCGTCTCATAAAAAGGGGTCTACTTAAAAAGGTTAATGGTTATTTTCCAAACTAGACGTGTTGATTAAAAAAACTGGCTGATTGTCTCAACACATTAAGGGATCATCTCAAAACAGTGAGTGGTCAGCAAATAAAGTACAGGGTTTTTCTCTCAAAAAAGGTAAGGGGTAATTTCTAAAATGTAAATATTCATAAAAAAACAAGCACCATTTGTCGGAAGTGTGGACAAATTGTAGAAATTAGCAAAAACTCGCTACGTAGGTTTATCAATAGCAATGGCGCGGCCCGTGAAATATGGTTTGTGTTTGTTCAACAGGCCTTTCTTAATAAACCACTGGCGTGATATTGTTGATTGTAGTTGTAAACGATTAGTTTGTATTCATTCTTTTAGGTGCATCACCCCAACAAATGCCTTTTGTTTCCATTGAAGGGATAATCAAGCAAAATATAAAATCAAGGGGAACATTTAAAATTTACGAAAGTAAGAGGTAATCCCCAAAACTAAAGGATATCTTTCAATTAAAAAGCGATCACTTTAAGACGTAAAATAAGAGGTTGATTTTTTTAGATGGCCTTCTTACTACGTGTTTTAGATGACTGAGATGACTTAATGTTTTGATAGCCAACTTAAATTTTTCAGATGATCAGCTAGTTATTTTGTTAAATGACCCATACATTTTTTCAAAATGATTCTATCATTTATTTAAAAAATCCGTGTAATTTATTTGACGTTTATGTTTTCGATGAGACACCATCATTTTATTTATGACCCCTTAAGTTTGTGTTTTGTTATGAATCCTTATTTGTTTAGATTCCCTTAATTATGTGAAGTGACCTCTTGGGAAGACCCCATTTTTTTTTTTAAATGATGCTTTAATTTATTGAGACTGAAACTTTTGAGAAGTCATACTTAATTCTGGAGATGATGATCCCTTAATTGTTTAGACGATCAAGTTAGATAGTTAAATTGTTTCTACGATATATTAACTTGTTTGAGAAGACCCATTCATTTTACAAGATGACCCCTTAATTTATGTAACTTTTTTTCGAGAGGACGACTTCATTTTATGAGATGACCCCATAATGTTTTGAAATTATCAGCTAGTTCATTATTAAATAACCCCTTAATGACTCCTTTTTAAATTATCCTTTAACTTGTTTTTGATAAAATCCCTTAATTTTAGTACTATTTTAAAATACTTTAGTTGCCCTTTAATCGTTCAGATGAACATGTTAGTTGACTGAAATTACCCATAAAATTTTTTTTACATAACCCCTTAATGGTTTCAGCTAATCCTTTTTTTTATTTTTTGCGATAAAGCTTAAGTTTTTAATATAATATCATATATTGCATTTTGAGATATCCTCAAAGTTGTTTGATATGACCCCTTAATTTGATCAAACGATGATAAGGTATTTCTTTTTAGAGCATTTTTAGTGATCCCTTAAATAATTGTTTGAGATGATCCCTTAATTGTGTGTAGATTACCTCTTTCATTTGTTGAGGTAACCCTTTTTAACGACCCCCTTCTTCCTTACCGCTCTGTCTGACTCGGTCCTATTGTTTGCCAACATGTAGTTACTGCCGTGCGTTACCTGGGAGGTCATATGAACGACATTCCATATGTCCTCCCAGAAAACATGCGGCTCGCTCGTGCTGAGATACCTATGTTAATCATACGTATGTGAATGTCGAGTGGGTGTCAGCATGGCTAGCCGTTGTAATGGTGAACATGAGGATGATGATGATGATGATGAGGAGGAGGAGGAGGAGCATGATGATGAGGCAGAGGATGTCATTGTCTTCGTCCTCATAATTGTAATAATGATCACCCTCATTGTCATCATCTTCGTCATCATCATCATCATCACTAAGACCTCTTAATTGTCTTCATCTTCTTCCTAATCATCATAATAACCATTTATCACCTTCATCATCACCGTCGTTATCAGCATTATTATTATCATCATCACCATTCTCATCATCATTATTATCATCGTCATAATCATCATCAGTGTTATCATCGTCACTAAGGTGACCCCTTAATTGTCATCATCATCATAATCATTTATCACCCTCATCATCACCTTCTACATCATCATTATTAACATCATCATCATCATAATGATTATCATCATCATTTTTATTACATTACCGGTCGATTATTAAATTACCCGTTGATTTATTACATTACCGGTCGATTGATTACATTACCGATCGATTATTGCATTACCATGTCGATTTATTACATTTCCGGTCAATTTATTATATTACCGGTCGATTTATTACATTACCGGTCGATTATTACATTACCGGTCGATTTATTACATTACTGGTCGATTATTACATTACCGGTCGATTTATTACATTACCGGTCGATGTATTACATTACCGGTCGATGTATTACATTACCGGTCGATTTATTACAATACAGGTTGATTATTACATTACTGGTTGTATCAATCACTCCATCAAAGGGCCAGAACGGGACGACAGCAACAATGTGGTGATATCAACGTGGTGGAGGGCAACAACGGGACGTGCAGTGATGAACACAACTACGGGACATACAGTGATGAACAAAACTACGGGACGTGCAGTGATGAACACAACTACGGGATGTGCAGTGATGAACACAACTACGGGTCGTGCAGTGATGAACACAACCACGGGATGTGCAGTGATGAACACAACTACGGGACGTGCAGCGATGAACACAACAACGGGATGTGCAGTGAGGAACACAACAACGGGATGTGCAGTGAGGAACACAACCACGGGATGTGCAGTGACGATTGCAACAACTTAATGAACATGACGCAGCAGTGGCAACGTGAACCGGCTTTGACGAGTGCAACAACTTGTCGGTGACGATCGCAACTTGTCTTGACATTTATTCGCTCCCTCTGAGGTAGCATCTTGAACTTCGGCCGTTGACAGAGGGATGATCGTGAGGCGAATCATCCCTCGGTTGGCAGAGAGTTGGTGGTAGTCGAGATTGACCCGACATACAGTGCCATCCAGTTCAACATATATGGATTACTTTGTGGTTGAACACCAATTGTTGGTTTTAATTGGGCTGTGTCAATCAATGCATATGAATATTAACCTAAACCACTACACTACTCGGTATAGAGTATTGCCAGTATTGATTCTCATTTTGCTCTGGCTTTGGCCAATAGGTGTGCAGCCCTTTAGCGGGGGGTGGGGTCCCAATCAGCAAGCAGATAGGGCCTGTGGGGGTTTACTTACACTCCGTTTCTATGTGTAGTGAATTTTAAATAGTCTAGCTGGTACTGTGCTGGTGCAGTCCGGGGATTCATGGGTAATGGAACTGCGTAGGCACACGAAATACATTGTTGGTCTTTAGACTGAAGAGTGCTTTTGTGTGCAGGTGCAGAAAGGCCCTAGCGGCTAGCTAGGAGGCTATTTAATAACAACCTGTCACCCCTCTCTTCCTGGAAATTGGTATGGCGCTTAATTAGGCTGGTCGGGAAGCGTTCAAAGCATCCCATTGATTAGCGGCGCCCGCGGGGAAAATTTGCAGTAAGATACTAGAGGCGCAGGTTTGATAATTACTTTTCTGCGCTGCGCCGGACGAGCAACACTGTATTACGACTTTGATTTTGAGAAACACATGTTTATTCCCACCCTCCCTCCCCAGGGTATTTGTTTTACTGTCAGCTATACATTTGACAGTGCTATCACCAACTATGGTGCATTTCATTTCAGTTGCAATATAACAGCTTTATGTTTGTGCGTTACAGCCAGTAATTTAATAATCGACCGGCAATTTAATAAATCGACCGGTAATGTAATGAATCGACCAGTAATGTAATAAAAATGATGATGATAATCATTATGATGGTGATGATGATGATGTTAATAATGATGATGCAGAAGGTGATGATGAGGGTGATAAACGATTATGATGATGATGATAAAGATGGTGATGATGAGGATGATAAATGGTTACGATGATGATAAGGAAGAAGATGAAGACAATTAAGCGGTCTTAGTGATGATGATGATGATGATGAGGGTATCATTATTACGATTATGAGGACGAAGACAATGAAACCTTCAGCCTCATTATCTTGCTCCTCCTCCTCATCGTCATCATCATCCACGTGTTCACTTTTATAACGGCTAGCCGTGCAGACACCAACTCGACGTTCACAAACGTATGATTAACATAGGAATCTCAGAACGAGTGAGCCGCATGTTTTCTGGGAGGACATATGGAATGCCGTTCATATAACCTCCCAGGTAACGCACGGCAGTAACTAGATGTTGGCAAACAATAGGACCGAGTCAGACACAGTGGTAAGGAAGAATTATTTTTGCGGTACAAGTTTCTACTATAATATCACATTGCATTTTGAGATTTCCCCTACTTTGTTTGATATGATCCATTAATTTGATCAAATGATGAATAGTTATTAAGCATTTTTAATGATCCCTTAAATAATTGTTTGAGATGATCCTTTAAATGAGTATAGAGTACCTCTTTCATGTGTTGAGGTGACCCTTTTTAATGACACCCCCTTCTTCCTTACCGCTCTGTCTGAATCGGTCCGATTGTTTGCCAACATGTAGTTAAGCCGTGCGTTACCTGGGAGGTTATATGAACGGCATTCCATATGTCCTCCCAGAAAACATGCGGCTCACTCGTTCTGAGATTCCTATGTTAATCATACGTTTGAGAACGTCGAGTTGGAGTCAGCATGGCTAGCTATTATAAGGATGAAGATGGGGATGATGATGATTAGGAGGAGGAGGAGGAGTAGGATGATCAGGCTGAAGGTGTCATTGTCTTCGTCCTTAAAATCGTATTAATGATCACCCTCATTGTCATAATCTTCGTCATCATCATCATCATCACTAAGACCGCTTCATTGTCTTCATCTTCTTCCTCATCATCAACATAACCATTTATCACCCTCATCATCACCATCGTTCTCATCGTCATCATTATAATCATCATCATTATCATCATCATCATAATCTTTATGATCATCATCGTCATAATCATCATAAATAAGACCGCTTAATTGTCTTCATTTTCTTCTTTGTCATCATCATAACAATATATCATCCGTATCATCACCATCGTTATCATCATCATCTTTATCATCATCATCATCATCATCATCATAATCATCATCATTATTATCATCGTCACTAAGATGACCAATTAATCGTCATCATCATCATCATAATCGTTTATCACCCTCATCATCACCTACTAGATCATCATTATTAGCATCATCATCATCACCATCAAAATGATTCTCATCATAATTTTTATTACATTATTGATCGATTATTACATTACTGATTGTAACACTCGTGCAGTCTTCAAGTGTATATTTTCCCCTTGCACAGGCTGAGCGTTGTATAACAGCAGAACTGTTTTTTTGATCAGGGGCACGTGGTTTATTTATACTTCCACCACATTTTTATTACTAGCATGTACCAGTTTGTCCTCTACACTGATGTAATTAACCAGACAGGCTATTTATTCTGACTGTGCACCCTATGCTGCAGGCATCTTACATTTAATGCGGTGTAGACAGTGGCAATTACGTTGAAATATAACCTCCAAAATAAATTGGATGAATTGCCCATGTTCAACCTACATAGTTGTTTTTTGCACATAAACTAAAGGTATTCATGGGTAATGGAACTGCGTAGGCACAAGAAATGTGGTTATTAAATTAGAAATAAAATGTCATAGGAGTAGACTACATGGGTAACCTGCCGTGGAGTTATAGACCTGCGTCCTGAATATGTGGCCGTAAGAGAGACAGGGTCACCGATTCATCGGTGCACCGGACAAAGCAGCGAAATGATAACCCAGAAAGTCGACATTGATCAACGAAACCGTTAACCCAGTTTAACCCCAATGGACAATTTCAGAAAGGGAACGTGATCCTGTAAATTGAGATTAATATCTGGTCGACGTTCTTGCCAGCAACAAAACTGAGTTGATATATATGTATTGCCGCTACGCCTCGTATATATCTTTATATGCACCGTGTAGGTTGGGGTTGTCAAAAAAACAAAGAGGTTCAGTGATGCATCGGTGGACAACGCCCACATGTCGGCAAGTTAACGATACCATTAGCGCAGTGTATCTCATAAGTTTCTACGTTAAATCGGTACTGGCGCGTGACCGACTTTCCTGCCGACCGCAAATAAACGTTCTAACGTTGACACCAGCAGCGTCAAGTCGACATATCGGCGTGCTGTTCTCCTAATCGCGAGTACTGATCGTTTCGTCTACTTGATTGAAGGTAATCTGTTTAGTTTAATATATGTAAATAGAGTCACATCAACGTGTTGTTATTTTGACAACAGGTGAGTTATTTAATATTATGTATTCAGTCGCGCTGTGGACTCGTCTGTTTTCACGTACTTTTATTGGTTAGAAAGATAGAGAGAGAAGGCGAGAGAGAGAGAGAGGAGAGTGGGAGCTACGGGTAGAGGGAAGATGGACGGAGTAGAAAGGGAGGGTGAAAGATAGAGGAGATAGGGGGAGATAGGGAAAGGAGAATACTACTAATTGAGACGATCCCTCGTAGTCATGAGATGCCCCATTAACGAATCTACCCTACCCCACTACCGCCCGATCGCCTAGCAACGGGTGATGACTTCATAAATATTTATAATGAGTGTAAGGGGTCGTCTAAAAATATATAAGGGACCGTCTCAATATATATAAGGCAGTG
>SDWI01000049.1:908095-929020 GCA_009193005.1 Lamellibrachia luymesi | reverse complement strand
TATATATATATATATATATATATATTAGAGTACAGTTTCATGTATTTTGAACGTTACAGATAAGGGTGCAATTATGGGCATGGTGAGATGTACATTTAGAGGTATGGCACCTTAGAGGTATGGTACGGTAAAGGGAATGATTTGGAGGTGGTGATGGTGGTGTGGTGGTGGTGGTGATGACGGGGGTGGGGTGGTGGTGGTGGTGGTAGTATTAATAGTGGACACGTTTGCATCATGAGGTATATATAAGTCTATGATATATACGTTGTTTATGTTACTGATTTTTTTACCACTCTCGCTAGATGACCACCCCTTAAAAATATCGTTCTTTGACCCCTGCTAGATGACCACTGCTACATGATGGGTACATTTAGGTGTATGGCTAAAATTACAATTAAGGGTACAATTGGGTGTATGGTGAGAATTATAGGTAAAGGTATATGTAATGGTGTGGTGAGAATTACAGTTAGGGTTACAGTTAAGATTACGATGAGAAATACAGCTAAATATACAGATATAGGTATAGTGAGATTTACGGTTAAGGTGACAATACTGTGGTGGAGGTAGTAGAAGTCACTCTTGCATCATCAGGTATATACACGTCTATGATATATAAGTTCTTTATGGTACTGATCTTCTACCCCTCTCGACAGATGACCACCCCTTCAAAAGACCTTTGAACCTTGATAGATGACCACTGCTAGGTGATGATTACAGTTAGGTGTATAGCAAGAGTTACAGTTAAGCATACAGTTAAGTGTATGGTGAGAATTACAGGAAATGGTACGTTTAGGGAAGTGGTGAATATTACAGTTGGGGATACATTTACGAATATGGTGAGAATTACAGTTAGGGTTACAGTTAAGACTACTTTGGGAAACACATTTAAGAGTACAAATCTATGTGGTGCAAATATAACAGATAGGGGTACAATTACAATTAAACATCCAGTTACAGGTATGGATATATTTGCATTGAAGGGCGTGGTGCGAAATACAGTTAAAGGCATAAAGAGAATTATAGTTAAGGTGACGAGCATTACAGTTAATAAAACAGCAAAAGGTAAAGTGAGATTTAATGGCTATGATTCAGTTAGGAGAATGGTGAATTACAGTTCGGATCATAGTTAAGGGTACATTGAGAAATGCTGTTAAGTGTCTAGTTCTATGTATGGTGAGAATTACAGTTAGGGGTACAATTATGGGTATGTGAGAATTACAGTTAAATGTACATTTGCAGGTACTGCGAGAACAACATTTAAGGGAACACTTAAGGATATAATGAGAATTACAGTTAAGGGTATGGTGATAAAAACAGTTAAGGGTGCAGCTAAGTGCATGTTTAGAATTACAGATAAGGGTGGTGAGCATTACAGGAAAGGGTACAGCTAAATGAATGGTGAGAATAACAGGTAAGGGCACAATTAGAAGAATGTTTTGAATTACAGTTAGAGTTACAGATAAGAGTACGGTAAGTAGTAAAGTTAACAGTACAGTTCTAGATATTTTGAGAATTGCAGTTATGGGAAAAGATAGAGCTAAAGGTACAGTTACATGTATTGCGAGAATTACATTTATGGGTACACTTAACTGTATGGTGAGAACAACAGTTAATAGTGTGGTGAGACAGTTAAAGGTATAATTAATTGAGGGTTTTAATTAAGGTTAGTGAGCATTACAGTTAAATGTACAGCTAATGGTAAGCTGAAAATTACCTGTAAGGCTCCAGTAAGGATTATGGTGAGATTTACAATTAGGATTACAGTTTGGAGTATGGTGAGAATTACAGTTAGGGTTACATTTAAGAGTATGGCGATAAATAATGTTAAGAGTGCAGTTATAGGTACGGTGATAATTACTGGTGGGTGTACAGTTAGGGGCATGGTAATAATTAAAATTAAAGTTATGTTTACCAGTCTGGCGTGAATTACAAGTATGGGTACACTTAAAGGTAAATTGTGAATTACAGTTAATGGTATGGTGAGAAATACAGGTTAGGGTACAGTTAGATGTATGGTGAGAATTACAATTAGTTTGGAGTATGGTGAGAATCACAGTTAGGTTTACAGTTTAATGTATGGTGAGAAAAAAAAATAGGTGTACACGTTTTACGCTGCTTGTTCGTTTTTTGAGACAATAATTTTGAGAGACCCCTTTTTGATACGAACACTTAGCTTTCTTAGACCAAACATTATATATTTTAGACGACCCCTTATATATTCTAGACGATCCTCCATTTATGAACTAGGGCTACGCCGACAGCGAGATAAAAGACTGGGTGAGAAAGCAGTTATAAATAAAAACCGCTTATGTAATGGACATGATAAATACAGCGTTTAAGTGCAAGTGAATGGTTTATCGTTCAACTTATTCAGTCTTGCATACGTCTAGTGGGCGAACCACCAGCGCAATAATTCAGCGCTGGATTTACATTTACTATTTTCACATTGTAATATATATATTCATGATCAATAAATTACATTGTTATAATTAACATTATCATTTACATGTTTGTCGTTCTTAATAGATGACCAAACATGATAAATATATTAAAAGTATATATTTTACACCTGTTTATCTGGTCTAGGACAGTGAATAATGGTCGGCCGAAATGGACATGCTTGACGATCGTCGTCAATAGGAAAGCGTGATGTTGCAGCTATGCGCATGGTGATCACTTCCCCTCCTCGACCACTTTGCCTAGCGGACCGCGTTGAAAGAAGTTGCCGCCATTTTCCCTTCACAATACACGATAACACTATCATACATGTACATGCGATGTCGCGTTTTGTCCAGTGATGCTGCGTCACGTTTTTCCAATGACCTTTCAATTTTGAGACGAACTCCTTTCTCTTTTTAGATGATCCCATAATTTTTTGTACAAACCCTTATATATTATTTTTGAGACGGTATTTTATATTTTTGAGACAATCCCTTAATTTTTAAGGCGACTCCTTGTGTATTTTTGAGACGACCCCTTACACTCATGAATAAATATATATATATATATATATATATATATATACGAGCAAATATATTAAAAGGGTTAGATATGTTCATGTCCGTAACAGATAACCTCACGACACTGCCTACTTCTCTTGAATTGGCGCTTCGCTTCAGGTTTTGTTCACCGTCCACAACGGAGACGAGTAGCCACCATGGAGGATATTCAACTGACTGTGGGCGATGATAGGGAGAACTCTCGTCCAAACAGCACACTAGAGGGGTACGACGGTGTGTGTAAGCTGGATGACGAAGATCCAGTGCCAGTTAATGTTCATCAGCAACATGTCGCCATATATAAAAAGAAAAGGTAAAAGGACTAATTAAACAATCGACCCTTTTAATTATTTCGCGTTCTGATGCGAAGTAGTTAACATAATTGGACGCTTCTGTAGTGGCTCGTGTGGTTGAGAAATAGTGTTCACTAAAGGTTACACATTTACTCCCCGTGTGGAATATTTTACTTATGTACCATGCAAAAAGTAAAAACTTTGATAGAGGAAAGGACCCTGTCACGCTTCAATGAAGTCCGCAATGCCGCACGAATAATCTGCAAATTTTGTGAAAAGTGGATGTATGCATAATAAGTGGAAGGGGGTTGTCTTTCTCACAACGAACGTAGTCTTAGAATATGTGTATGGACCAGCGCAACTAAGCGTGGTATGTGGGTAAAGGTATAACAAAAAAATAGTGTGATTTACTTTACGGATGGCCTCTTATCTTCGAAACAGAAGCATTATGTACTGAAACTCTGGCTCTTTCGACTGACATTCCGGCGCTACTCCATTACTGACAGGGATAAAGACAGTTCACATATAACTTTGTGAATAGCAACCTTTGTCTAAGCGAATTTGACACGACAGTATGCGTAGTAATAATGTACGGCATCGCAGTGTAACACAAATACATTTTACAACGTCTCGGCTATCCTTTTTCGAATAACCCCACTACGACAGTGGTATTGAGTAAGAATAACCCCACTACTACATTGGTATTGATTACGAATAACCCCACTACGACATTGGTATTGAGTACGAATAACCCCACTACGACAGTGGTATTGAGTACGAATAACCCCACTACGACATTGATATTTAGTACGAATAACCCCACTGCGACATTGGTATTGAGTACGAATAACCCCACTACGACATTGGTATTGAGTACAAATAACCCCACTACGACATTGGTATTGAGTACGAATAACCCCACTACGACATTGGTATTCAGTACGAATAACCCCACTACGACATTGATATTTAGTACGAATAACCCCACTGCGACATTGGTATTGAGTACGAATAACCCCACTACGACATTGGTATTGAGTACAAATAACCCCACTACGACAGTGGTATTGAGTACGAATAACCCCACTACGACATTGGTATTCAGTACGAATAACCCCACTACGACATTGGTATTCAGTACGAATAACCCCACTACGACATTGGTATTGAGTACGAATAACCCCCACTACGACATTGGTATTGAGCATGTTAATGTGCATTCTTTATATTGTGTTGAAGTTAATGTAATGTCACGAAAATGAATTTTAATTCACATTAATTACAAAATTATCAAGGTATTCAAGCATAGACGTACAGTGTTTATCTTATTACGTTTTTGTTTCGCATAGACGCATTTGACAACTAGCAGATCCATCCGTAAAGATAATTTTTGTTTTAAGTTATATTGGACAGTGGTTTCCCAAGTGTCTGATGTTACTACCGGGTTACCTGAATAATCTGATTGAGCACCCACAAAAGTCGGGTTCTACAAATGAATATGTATTTCGGAAAACACTAAACCCAAGCACCTGCGGGATCCATATCGGTCGTCTACCATTTCAAAGGCAA
Organism: Lamellibrachia luymesi; assembly: GCA_009193005.1. Taxonomy (NCBI): domain Eukaryota; kingdom Metazoa; phylum Annelida; class Polychaeta; order Sabellida; family Siboglinidae; genus Lamellibrachia; species Lamellibrachia luymesi. Next base: position 924,159 of record SDWI01000049.1, on the reverse strand, counting down.
TATAATATGGGTTTTAAATGTCAGATGACAAAAATTGGTGTTACACCTCCTTGTTTATGAGGAATACATGACTGACAACTCTCTGTAAGCTTACAGAAATTGGTTCACCTGCATGAATGCCCTCCCACCTACATCACATGACGAATATGTCGTCTCTCTCTCTCTCTCTCTCTCTCTCTCTCTCTCTCTCNCTCTCTCTCTCTCTCTCTCTCTCAGTCACCCCAATACAAACATTTTCCAGGACAATCCTAGTTTACCTACATACCCATCAACGTAGAGATCGTTAGGAACAAATAAGCATCTAGTCAGTGTTAAACAGTGATATCTTAATACTCTGAAAAGGCGACATGGTTAACTAATGAACGAAATCTTCACATTTCTAACACTAAGCTGTCAACTTCCTACACAAATGTTTAGTTATCAATATTATTCAGAATCATGTACACATAATATTCTATGTTGACTTTTAAAAAGTGCTTACCTCTATTTGGTAAATGTCGACTGTAGTTGTTCAATAGTTATTTAAACGTACAACCTTCAAACTTTCTACACCTACTACGTGCAATAAGAAACACAAACTAATACCTACACAATCAATCGATGAAATATAAATTAAATATTATGATGTGAATACTAACATGGCGATTAGACTTTAATTAACCAAACTAACATTTCCAGAAACAACATTGTGACCGAAATAGATCATTTAGATGAAGAGATAAAGCCAACTACGAAAGAGAAGAAGAAAAGTCTTGCCGGATTCTTCACCATTGTAAGTGACGTTGTTGATTGTATGTTTGCAAGTTTCTACCAGTGTTATGTATATTCATAAGTATGCATTATATCCATATACATATTTACCTACAACCATACAAATGTTCCTATAAAATATATATAAACATACAGACTTGAACGAATTAATCAATGTTACATGAACATGTACATCACGAAGCAGATATATGTTACGCCAAGGTGTACAGTTTTAGCATATCATAAGAAGGTATGAAATTAAGAAAGCAACTGAAATATCAATTGACAATAATGTGATTGATGAACATTCTGCATGCAGACCAAACAAGTAAGAACAAATCTTATTATAGCCCACCGTGAGTGTGTGTGTGTGTGTGTGTGTGTGTGTGCGTGCGTGCGTGCGTGTGTGTGTGTGTGTGCGTGCGTGCGTGCGTGCGTGTGTGTGTGTATGTGTATACTGTGCTTCTCCTCCTTGAAGCTTTGCATATCAAGGGTTAGTCTACGACCCCACAATCGGGTCGTCGCAGTTTTATATTTTTGAAATTCACCGCGCTATTGCCCTTAATACGAACAATTGAATTACCCTTTGTAGTTATTATGCACATCTATCCGCAACGCTACGCGAACAATTACGTCTAATTGCTGACAACGTCATGCCTCTTTTCTTCGATTGTCCAAAGTTGTGTCATATACGATGGCAAGTCTCCTTGAGTGGTTTTGAGTGACAGCATCAAATATCACAATTTTATAGTTTGGCTGGGATAATGCGGTAAACCAATGTACGTGGTTGTTATGGTTCAGTGTGTGTATATTCGTACAATTACAAATAAATCAACAGGGACACGAGTAGTATGTGTGTCTTTTTCAATCCTTAAAAATGAGCAGATTTGGGTAAGCTTCTGATTGGTTGAAATTTGAAATGGAGCGTTCTGATTGGTCGTGCGTTTATTGCCGCTAGGGGCGCCACCGTATAATCCCCTGATGAAACAACTTCACGACTGGCTTCATAAATTACCAGTCATCGGCTTTAATTCGGGGAAATACGATCTCAATGCCGTCAAACAGTTCCNCCCAAGTATTTGTGAAGCTTATCCTGGAAGACTTGCACTGTCAATGGGAGCCAGCCATTGCGCGTTGGGTAAGTGAAAAGTGGGGCCGATGGCGGAGAATTACATAGCCTTAAGGCGAGGATTAGTGTCTGTGCTGGACACAAGGGGGAGCCTGGGATACGAGGAAGAGGAATGTGCAGTGTGCGCTGCCGGTACTGGATTGTCTTCGACCACCGCACAGCTAAGCTAACTCCGTCCTCAGAAAAGGTAGCATCTCTGCGACATAAATGTACATTTGAGTCAAAAGACGTACTTCTTCTAACCAAAAGATTGGATTTCCGAAAAAGGAGAAAAAAAGGTTACTTCCAGTGGCAAGGTGAAGTCTATCTGCTTAAACAACTGGCGAAGGATAGCTGGAGTTATGGGCAGCTTCTGTTTATGTGCAGCCCCTAATACTCTTTTTCTACCTTTGAGCAACATGTCTATGTGCCAAGAGCCCTGAAAGGGGTTGGCATGACCTGCTTCTAGATGCATTATACGAACAACATTTATGTATTGCTTAATAGAGGTGTAAGCCAATTTTTGAGACAAAAATGCTATATATTGACAAGCGTTGTCCTGTGACAGTGGTACCGGGTTAAGGCCCCCTAATACACAGAAGCGCTGATACAGCTTACGTTGAGAAGCATATGGACCCTGTCATCTAGTGAGTCCAGGAACCTAGGACCTGTCGAATATACAGAAACCCATTATAGGACATGTGCCACGATAATGGTAACAGTGCTAACAATATATTCAGATACTGCCTAGCATCGGGTTCATGCAGCCGAGATATTCTATCTGCTAAGACATTATCTTCTCCCGGAACATGGACCGCTTTCAAGCGGAAGTTAAACATTGCTGACAGCCAAAAGATATGTCTTAGATATTTCATTAGCAGAACACTGCGTGATGAACCATGATTAATACATGCTACCGTTGTACTGTTATCTGACAATACTACAATGTGTTTGTTGGCCCACAACGGCCCCCATCTTTGTGCTGCTAACACAACCGCAACCAATTCTTTAAAGTTGATATGACGGTCCTGAACCTCGAGTGTCCTATATAAAAAATCCAGTAGTAAAAAAATTGTATGTTAGTGGGTGGGTCAGGGGTCCACTTGTATTATCCCCAACAATTGAAAAGGTATATTTTTAGAGTGTTTTTCTAAGATTTTAATTTTGCAGTAATCAGCTTTCCATGCACAGTACCTCCTATTTTTTTAATTTTCTGTTCATGGTAGTGGGTGGGGTCAATCCTATCCAAATTGTTTTTGGATTATTGAATTTTTCTTTATTTAGAAAACCCCTAACTGCGGTCATTCTTTCTGCAGCCAACTGTGACTTTCGTGACGAGCAGTCCGAAATGACCGAGTGGCTAAAGAGGGCCTACCGAAAGCGACGGTCAGCAGAACATTCGGCCAAACAGTTGCTGCAGCGGTTTGACCGATGTGGTAACTCCAACCACTCAACTTCAGACAGCCCAGCTCGACCGTGGGAGGAACTATCGTCCACTAGTCGCACAGCCAGGTGGGGAAGAAGAATGATTTTACTTGACCTATATTTTGGGAGTTGATTACTGAGTCTGTTCTAATGCAACTTTGATAAAAACAAAAATATACGGAAGATCTAGTTTCATCTCCTTTGTTTCATATTCACTGCAGGCTGAAATCAAATGATTTTAATAGCGATACTCTTATTTATTTAAGTACAGAATAAAAGTGTTGTCAGTACAAGAAGGTGGGTCTCTAGCATGGTGCTCATTACATATCATGCTAGGGCTGGTACAATACATTACTTTGCTATACGTATCGAGATACAGAGGTGACGATACGATACATATCGCGATACAGACTACACTGACTATAATGATACAACAACAGTAAAACACATGTTTATTTATCACGTGGACAAGGCATCGCTACAGCAGACGTCACGTCGTCACTCACATGAGGTCCAAATTGCACGCGTGCATTGAAAAAATATAATAGTGTAATGATTTTACATAGATTATACGCTCTAGATAGATATACATGTGGGAAACGTACTTCATGTTATATTTTTATATTTTATCAATACACAGGCAGGTGTGCTTCGCATTGAACATTTATTGCTTCACAAAGGTGACACGAATAATGTTTTTTATCGTAGTGTACTACGATACGGATATTGTGTATTGTGTACCATGCGGTGTGTGTCACGATACACTGGTGCTCCGGTGTATTGTTCCGGCCCTACTAGTGCCCCAACATATTCAAATATTGAGTAATTGTATTTGGGTGTTTTTTAACAATACAAAGCATGCCTACAAATTGAAAGTAAGAAATAGAGTAATAGAATTTTTTTTTTAAATCAGTAATAAATTAAGTTGTCATTTCCTTAGCAAAGGTTTTTAAGAGTATGTGCATTTAAAACTTTCTTGCACTTTTAACATTCGATCTTTTTGCTAAATATATACATTGACCTGAATTCAGTCACAGTCGAAGGACATTCTAATGACCTCATGACCTTGATCTTGCCAGCACATGTAGTTCAACTGCAAGCAGTGTTGATACGGACTTCACGAAGGTCGACGAACAGAAACTGCGAAACTACATCCAGCAACTTAAGAGTGACCGGGCTGCGGTCAAACTGACTGTCACGGAGCTTGAGAGCATTCACCTTGACCCCCTCGGCTATGACGATGGGGGGCAGAACAGAGACACCCAACGACTGGACCTTGAGAACGCTGTGATCATGCAGGAACTGATGGCACTCAAGGTGGGATATGTTAAAGGCTTCTGTCCTTGTTTTTGTGGACTGTCCTGCGATACCACCTTGAATGGTGTGGTCTCTGCTCCTTCTTGTGGCTGGGCCGACACTGGAATGCCCTGCCTGCTGCATTTGGGGAAGCGAACTGTGTTGCTGTTTTAAATGCAGTTTTATAGAAATCTTGAGCGGCCTTTATAACATTATTGTAGACAGTGGACCTTTTATGTAATATATTTTAACTTTTAATTTTACATGTTTACATCTTCTAAAAAGAAAAAAATAGCACCATTGAGATAATTTTTTATTTTTCAAAAAAAGTCTAACTTGGCACCTCTGATATCAAGGTCAAGGTGATGAGTTGAAGGTCGTTGTTTGTAGGAGGAGAAGGCAGAGTTGAAAGCATTGAACTACCTGCTGGAGAAGGAGAAGGGGTCAATGCAGCTGCAGCTGAGTGGGAAGGAATCCCAGGAGCATGCCTACCTCATTCAGATTGACCACCTCAAGAGTGAGATCACAGAACACAGTCGCGGACACGGCAAGGTTTGTGACAATCATTCTACCACTGCCAGTTTGTGTGAATAGTGTGTGTGTGAGGGGTCTTAAATTGAATCTTGCATTTTTAAGGCCTTGAAAAGGTCTTAAAAATTGGGAATTTTAAAGAAAGGTCTTGAAAAGTTCTTAAATTAGAATTCACCAAACTAATTGTTTCTGTTGGAAAATGTGCATTTGGTATACGACATCTAGACAGACATGACACTGCTATAGTTACCGCCCCAGTGGTCACACTTATTTAGATATCTTCTATGCACCGTGAGGGCCAATAAAAATCATGATGGCAATCATTGAGGGGTAGCCGATAGCGGCCATCTTGAATTTTAAAATGTCCAATGTTTTAACTAATTTTTCCACAATAACTCGGTCTGTGAACATTGTATGAAGCTGCTTTTTGTGACAAAACCTACATTTGCAATGTCAAGAAGCTTAAATAATTTTTTAAGTAATTATTTAGTGAATAGGAATAACGAATCAATTGTTTACAGCCACCTTGAAAATACAGACAGTGTATATTATACATCATGCAAACTTACAAGTCACGAAAAGCTTCACATTTTCTGTTAGTTTAGCCAATTTTTTGGTTGATGAGTTATTGCCAATTCTTCTGTTTTCATGTTCTCAACAGGGACAAACAAGCAATCGTCATTTTGAAATGACCATTTGACTCCCTGACCGTTTGATTCCATGGGAGTGTTAGCCAGTACCCCTATAAGATAAGAAAACCAAGATGGCTGCCTTCAGACACCCCTCAGTCTGTCATCATGGTTTTTATTGTTCTTTAGGGTTTATAGAAGGTATTTAAACCATTGGGATGTTCTAATCATTTTGTGCCCATGGGATTTTCTATCATGATAAAGTGCATCCAACTACAGTATCTGAACTATTCAAATACAAACGTTCTGTCACTGGTAATGATTCTTCCAGGGTGAGGGTTTAATGGATACAGCCACCCCCACCATGACCTTGGCTGACCTTCAGTCATACGACATGTCGAGCTGTAGCGAAGACGTCATTGAGGTGTTGAGACGAGAGAAGAAGCTGAAGGAACGCATACAGGAGCTGGTCATCACTCTTGAGAAACTCTCCAAGAACTCCGAGATACGACATCAGCAGTCGGCAGAATTCATAAATGATCTCAAGCGAGCAAACAGGCAAGTGTGCAACTAGTCTGTGGATAGCTCATTTGCGGAATTTCAAGGATGTTATATTTATATAAATATAATTATGTGTGTGTGGATATTCATATACTATATATGTTTACCTACAGCTGTATGCCCTTGTGTCACGAGTTTACGTTGGTAAAGGTAGTTTCATCAGTCTAGGGGTAATATTTAAGTGCAGTGGATGGGCCGATGTGACTTCCTTCTCTAGCGGGTTCAAATTAGATTAATAATTCCTAATAACTATCTGTTAGATATAAGAGATCAAAACACACACACACACAAACATATATATAATTTGCACATTCATTTCATAAATAGTACAACAAAACAATATATGCAGAAATGCCAACATCCAACCATAAGTCGGAGTATTGATGTTGTGGCAAAGACCCGACGGTGACTGGCGAAGGCGGTTGTGGTGTTGAAGGTGTTAGCGGAGGAGTGTATGGGGGTATCCCCTTTCCCACTATGGGAGTGTATGGGGGTATCCCCTCTCACTGTGGGAGTGAATGGGGATATCCCCTCTCACTGTGGGAGTGTATGGGGGTATCCCCTCTCTCACTGGGGGAGTGTATGGGGGTATCCCCTTTCCCACTATGGGAGTGTATGGGGGTATCCCCTTTCCCACTATGAGAGTGTATGGGGGTATCCCCTCTCACTGTGGGAGTGAATGGGGATATCCCCTCTCTCACTGTGGGAGTGTATGGGGGTATCCCCTCTCTCACTGGGGGAGTGTATGGGGGTATCCCCTCTCCCACTGTGGGAGTGCATGGGGGTATCCCCTCTCTCACTGTGGTAGTGTATGGGGGTATCCCCTCTCCCACTGTGGTAGTGTATGGGGGTATCCCCTCTCCCACTGTGGTAGTGTATGGGGGTATCCCCTCTCTCACTGTGGTAGTGTATGGGGGTATCCCCTCTCCCACTGTGGGAGTGAATGGGGATATCCCCTCTCTCACTGTGGGAGTGTATGGGGGTATCCCCTCTCTCACTGTGGTAGTGTATGGGGGTATCCCCTCTCCCACTGTGGTAGTGTATGGGGTATCCCCTCTCTCACTGTGGGAGTGTATGGGGGTATCCCCTCTCATTGTGGGAGTGTATGGGGGTATCCCCTCTCCCACTGTGGGAGTGCATGGGGGTATCCCCTCTCTCACTGTGGTAATGTATGGGGGTATCCCCTCTCCCACTGTGGTAGTGTATGGGGGTATCCCCTCTCCCACTGTGGTAGTGTATGGGGGTATCCCCTCTCCCACTGTGGGAGTGTATGCGGGTATCCCCTCTCTCACTGTGGGAGTGAATGGGGATATCCCCTCTCTCACTGTGGGAGTGTACGGGGGTATCCCCTCTCCCACTGTGGGAGTGTATGGAGGTATCCCCTCTCCCACTGTGGGGAGTCTGGAATGGATGCTCCATGATGCATCATTTAAGAACTATCTGAGCACTAATTTGGGGTCCCCAAAATTAAGTTGTTTTAAAAGAAAAATATTAATAATGTTCACCAAACATCAAGATTTCATAATGCCTTAATAAATGGTTGTATTATTAGATGACAGACTTTCATTGCAATGTAACAAAATGTGCGTAAAATCATCATTAAGACTGTGGAGCATAGAACTGATGTACATCTATAGAAAGAAGACACTTCATCATGCCAACATACATTTTAACATATAATTAACAATGATCAAGTGTTATCCATTATTAAGAACACAAGAACATTACCTAGGTAGTTATAACATTACCTAGGTAGTTATGACTATCGTCAGTGATAATAATGACCATGAACATGGTCCGTGTAGTTCAGACAAACATCAACATCGTAGCAACGTAGTCGTAGGCATGTGGCACGTAAACGTTATCAATCATGAGGAATACGAGTTATATAAATGTTGTAATTGCTCAGCCAAACATTTTAACACAACAACAACCACATCACACATCTATGCTACGTCTGAGTACACTCACCCTCCAGCTTTCCTCACTGGCACTGCTATCGGCGGTACATTTGATGGTCAATAATTGGGCAATAGTCGTGCATGTCACATTTTGATTCAAAGTTTGTTTTCTTAGTATTTCCGAAGCGTCATCCATAATAAATGTATTGATTATGCAAGAATGTCCATTCAATGTACCTCAGATATGTGTATTAGCATCATATATTTTGTGCATAACGAACACTATATTTCATTTCCGGTGCTGGCATGAATGAATGCGTAGTAAAGCCGACGTAATTCATGGTAGAAAAATGCAAATTAGAAAGTTTTTGATTTGTAGGGACAGGAAAACGACTGTTGCCAATATCAAAGAAAACGGGAAAATTTTACTTATGGGGAGCATATTTATTAACTGAGTGAAACTGACACACACGTAATAGCATAATAGAGGGCCAAATATCGTAATGATTACGCCCCAAATCGTAATGACTAATGGTTGGGATCTTTGTATGTAGTAACAACAACAATAGAGAACAACAAGTATGCTCATTGATATATTAATGTAGTAACAATAGTTAAATCGGGACTAGCTAAGATTAAAAGATTAAAACAGTATGTCTATGACTATGATCTTACCGGAAATAAATGTTCAAGTGTCTTGAAAGCTCCAATCGGTACTACCGATTACTTTTCACATATCTTATTCGTAAATATAGGTGAACCTAACTTTCTAAATTGACTCCACTCCCGGGTAGTCACAACAATGGGAATATAACGCTTTGAAGGTCGAATTCCCTAATTAACACTTTTAAGAACGCACTTTAAAGATCGTTGAGGCATCGTCATCGTAGGAGCGAATATCTGCGAGCCTACATCTTTCCGTTGGTCTGCATGTCTGACGCTATTCGTTGAATTTTGATCTATGTTCTAACTAAAATTTATACACTACACATTTAGATGACTTCCATCTCTTCCTTCTGAACACTACTATTAAAGCGAGGTCATACTTAACACTACTATTAAAGCGAGGTCATACTTAACACTACTATTAAAGCGAGGTCATGCTTAACACTACTATTAAAGCGAGGTCATTCTTAACACTACTATTAAAGCGAGTTCATACTTAACACTACTATTAAAGCGAGGTCATACTTAACATTACTATTAAAGCGAGGTCATACTTAACACTACTATTAAAGCGAGGTCATGCTTAACAAATATATTGGTTTTTTTTAAGAAATCACTAAGTGGATAGACGTGGGATCGCCAGTAGATATTATCTACTTAGATTTTCAGAAAGCTTTTGACAAAGTGCCACATCAAAGATTACTACTTAAATTAAAAGCCCATGGTATCGGAGATAGCATAACTGACTGGATAGAACAATGGCCAACTGACAGAAGACAACGAGTTGTAATAGATGGAGAAGTTTCAAATTGGTTTTTAGTGGGGTACCTCAAGGATCAGTATTAGAACCTATGTTATTCTTAATATATATCAATGACTTGGACGACAGTATAACAAGTAACGTACTGAAATTTGCGGATGACACAAAACTGTTTAGAAAGGTTAATACTGATGGTGATAAACAACATTTACAAAACGATCTAGACAGATTAGTGAAATGGTCTGAGAAATGGCAGATGTTGTTCAATTTTGGGAAATGTAAATGCCTACATACAGGACATGGGAACTTGAATGTAAACTATAAAATGGGAGATACTGTTCTGGGTACTACTGTAAAAGAAAAGGACTTAGGAGTTACAATAAGCGCTGATATGAAAGTTTCAGAGCAGTGTGGTATTGCAGCTTCAAAGGGTAATCAAATTCTTGGATTGATTAGAAGAAACATAACATACAAGGGAAAAAAGTTAATTATACCTCTTTATAAAGCAATAGTTAGACCTCATTTAGAATACTGTATACAAGCATGGAGACCATATCGTAAGAAGGATATAGATACGCTTGAACGCATACAAAGGAGAGCAACTAAAATGATTCCAGAACTGAGAGACCTTAGTTATGAAGAACGCCTGAAAGAATGTGGTTTAACAACTCTAGAGACAAGGAGGTTAAGAGGAGATCAGATTGAAGTTTTTAAGATATTGAATGGGTATGAAAATATTGATAGAAATATGTTTTTCTCACTCAAGAAGGATAGCAGAACTAGAGGACATGAGGTAAAATTAGTAAAGGATCAATGTAGATTGGACATCAGGAAGCACTCGTTCTCACAGAGGACAATAAATGAATGGAACAAATTGTCTACAGATTGTGTAACTGCTAGCAGCTTGAATATGTTTAAAAACAAGGTTGACACATATCTCAGGAGGGCGGGTTATAAGTAGATGAACATTGTTGGACTCTCAATAAGCCAATGGCTTCCTTGTCCACTTGCCATCTGGGCCTTTGGCTTGGATGACAAATCTTGTTAAATTAACACAATATTTCTAATCCCAAGGGCTACATTTGCCCTAATACTTGTCTATTACATTTTTACTACAGGCTGGTGTGCAGATGTCAGTAATTGTAACTGAATCTAAAACCAAACTTTGGCTGCTTTTCGTATTGACCAAATTTAGAGAAGGCATGCTGCGTTTCTATGTCATATATCAATCCCAAGATGCCGTTGGTGTCAGAAGTCTCAAGTGAATTATGCACCCGACACTTAATAAAATTTGTCAAACAGTGAAGGAAACTGTATGAAACTAGATTTCATCCTACCCGTTATACCGATAATGCGATGAATAATCTATCAACTTTTTTACTTACATACTAGTATAGTAAAATACATAACTGGAGCTTCACCAACAATATAAAGCGTAAGTTACTGATTCCATGTATCGAATGGGAATTTGTTCTGCTATCTGGAATATATCTCTTGTGTAAGGTTTCATCAATAAAGTGAATATACCATTTTTTGCAGTGCTCTTGTGTCTGCCTTTGAGAAGGCCAAGAAGAAGTATCAGGGCAAAGTGAAGAAGTTGGAAGGTCAGCTTCAGGTGCTGACTGAACGATACGAGACGCAGGTGAGAGGTCATCAGTAGATCATAATAGACCACCCATCCTGCGATGTCTGGGTCCCGCTGACCAGTCCGGGTCCTATGTGTGTAAACGTGCCAGCATGTCTTGTTTTAAGGCCAACAACCTTCAAAGAACTATGTAGTTCTTCAAGTGACTTCAACTATCCCACATACAGTACTACCACATGTCAGGAAGGATTAACTTTATCGCTTTATTAGTATACAAACTTTATAGACTGGTGTCGTTTTATATATTTTATTTGTTTACTTTTTCACTACGACTGTTGCTATCAGGGCAAAGAGAAGAAGCTGTAAGAACATAAGCAAGGTTTATGTACACTATTGTGTATTGTTTATTTCTCCGTAGTACGTGTAATAATAGAATGCAATGAATACATTAATCCTAGAAGATGTTGTATCCGTTGTGATTCAGATTCGTATGCTGAAGCAGAAGATATCACGACTTGAAGAACAGACGTCCCGGCACCATGCCAGTGAGACGTGTTTGTAGTCCTCAAACGGTGCCAATACCAGCCAGTGAGACGTCTTTATGGTGCTCGAGCAGTGCCAATATATGTCTTCATTATCAGGCTTTCTTAATGCTTTCTTTGACTGCTCTGACTTTTGTTTTATGACTGCTCTGAAGAATGAGATGGATTTTACAGGATGTAGACATGAAAGTAAACATAGAAGAGTTTTGATTGATGAGTGCCTTCCTGTAATATCTTCTCTTATATTTGTGTTCATTTCCTGCTAGACTACGCTTTTTTTTGCAATGGTGCAGTTCTGAGCTGAACGGTAATCTTGTATTTATTTAATGGCTGCTGATATCTAATGAATGAAACAGAGTTTTATTTGGTGCCAGATTGCATTTATTTTAGGATCATTCATTCATTGTCTGGTTTTGTTGTACAGTGATTCTAGGAGAAACTGCTATGAGAATGATATGCAAATGCTACTTTTAATGTTGCCAATCTTTGTAAATAGGTTGATTTTGGGAGCACGGCTAATAGTTGTGATGAAGATGGTTATAATTTGTGGCAGATCACTGAATTTGCTGCTGGTGTAATTATTAGTTTACAGTAGTTTTACATTCCATCAACATTTACTATAAACATTTGTTACAACCAATCTACATTTAGTAGTTTGATTTCATAGCTTTCAAGACCTTTTAGTTTTCTTTTAAACTGGTGTAAACCAAATGTTTTATAATGAAATTTAAACAATATTGTGAGTATAATTTCCGTCCATGTTCGAACGTGTATCACCGTTCCTTCAGGTGTTTTAGCAGACATACATTTTGACTTGTTTTACATGAGCTAATCGCCAGTACAACATAAAATTGGTTTTCATATATATATTTTTACACTCCCATTAAATTTCTTTATATTACGCTTGCTAACGGACCACTAGGTGAAAATTGCATTAATTTTTTGGGTCAAATTGCCATTAGCATTAGCATGATGTTATGTAATGTTTTTAACATAATGGGAAGTTCTTTTCATAAACAAGAAATGTTTAATTTGAGCTCTATGAGACGGCTATCTTTCAAGACGACTTCATTATTTAATATTATATATATGTGTGTGTGCTAGATGCGAGGTAGGCCTACTTTCTGTAAATGGCCAAATTGTTTGGAAGGTAATAGCCATTTTATTCAATTATTGGAAGGTAATAGCCATTGAAGGTGTTATTGATGTTTTTGAAGGATTTTATGTGCCAATATCATCATATTATTTGGTTCTCTCTGCACTGTGCATTCATAGTTGTATTAGTTTTATGGTAAATGCTCCTGAGAAGCAAGCATACTTCTTGTGAGGTTGTTATTGACACTTATAAAATAGCATAAGGAACGATATTTACAAAGGTAACCGACTTAATCAATTCAAATTTTTTGCTATTTAAAATTTATTTTGCGAAAAACCAAACCTACCTAATATCTACTACAACATGCTAGCTCGTCTGTGCAACTTTTTTTATGTAGTTTTTGTGAAATCATCAAACTATTAAATTAGTTAATGCTTGTTCAAGCATTAAATGAAGTGAAAATCGAAATGCTGAAAAATCACGATTTTGTTCCTGGGTGAATTTTTTAACTTTGTCATGTGATCGGCAAGAGGAAGGAGGTCACGCCCATGATTGGCATTGACCCACACAGTGTTTACCATTTTCGATATCCACTATTTTGATCCTTACCAGATCTAACGACTAAAGTCAATTCGTTTGATGATTTGAACAAAAATAGGCATTTTTTATTAAATCGACTGTGGATGTTAAACTATTCACACACTACATATCTGGACATCAATGAACTGGATTTGTAATAGGCTAAATCAGTTGAGGAAGCAGTTTTAAGGCACAAGCCAGCATTATAAAAAAAGGATTATATTCCACAACATTGAATATTAACTATATTTGTCGACTAGTCAAATGAGTTCATGATGTCGTTGAAAAAATATATTTGTGGCAGCAGCTCATAATTGTGAAAAGCTTTTAATATACTATATACATAACCAGATTTCAGTAAATATAGGTAAAGTACAATTTGGATATTTGTGTTCGTGAAAATGTTAAAGTTGGTAGAAAATAATGAAGTAACGTTTTTTTTCTAAAAACAGAATTCAGTTCCTGGTGACGGCTATCGACGATAGTTGAAACGTTGAATAAGTAAATCTCAATAACTGTGATTAGAAGAAAATTATTACTTCATGAATATTTGTGGATGTGGATTTTAAATAAAGTAAGTTATAGTTTTCTTTTATACTTGCTAAATGCAAGAATGTGTTAGTTTATTATGGTGAAACTAAGTTTATTCAAAGCAAGAAGTGTTCATTTTGTTCCTTGTCACCTGCTTGGTGAAACTACATGAAATATCCACTTTACTCTTTATTACCTAGATATTTGATTAAATTAATGGCTAGTATCATTCAGGGGATGTACATAAAATTATGTATAAGCAGTCCTGGAAATGTTGCTATAAAAGACTTAGATTATGAAATGGCAAACAAGACTAATGTCTCTTATGGGTGGCTACAAAGATACAAAACAAATATGGAAAAATCTATTAACAAAATGTAATGACCAAAATGTGAGCATACTGAATAGTACTGCCATCTAATAATACTCACCCAAGGATCACAGACTAGACAGGATATTGCAAAGGAATTTAAATCCTAACTACAATTACAATGTGCCAACTTTTCGGTTGTAGGCTGCATGACAAGACAACATAAACGTGTACAAATGTCCATTATAAAGGCATTGATTATTAAATCCGAGCAATTGAAATTTGAAAGCAGGATTATTGCCAGCGAGTAAGAAAGAAACGAAAAGGTGGCAGATATATTACGCAGACAGGGATGAAATCATCAATCACTGTGGTACTTTACCGAGTACAACTGATCTGACAACGTTATTGCCATTATCAAGTCTATGATGCAAGGATGATAAATAAGGTGTGTGGATTACATGCTATTGTTGTAAAAATGTGTTGTGAAAGAAACTAATTAAATATTCTAGCAATATGCTATGATAAATTGCAGTATATAGTTTCAGCCGAATACACTGTCCTCTTTTTGTAAGGTTGTGAATCATTTATGTATTCCAAAAGCAACTTAATGTGATTATGGTAACTATGTGTTTAATGTATGATGCTGTCACAATTTTTCTATATAATGTAATTTTATATAGAATAAATGAATGTTTGTTGTGTTGTGTGTGTGTGTGTGTGTGTGTGTGCGTGCGTGTGCGCGCAAATTACCAAATGTGTGTAAGTGATGTAATTGTTAATGTTTGCATTAAATAAGTTTTTGCTGTATTCTTGACACAATCTGTCTTGTTTCTGTGCTGGGATACTGGGATTAAACATTATACACTATTTTGGATCTACAAATTGTGCAAAAATTGTAAACAAAGGGCAGACATTGTCACCCTAACCGCTCAAAGAGGAACTATTTGAGTAGTTACAATAGAAGTCTTGTCCAAAATAAAGACAAAGTCGAGGATGTTTGAATTTTGGGTAAATATGCATTAACCTGGCCGAAATTATTAACGCTATTAAATGACATTTTTACCAAATTTTTTCGATGTTAATGAGTTCTTTGTATCACTCCCCATCGGATCAGATACAAAACGGGCATACATTTGTAAAAAATATTGTTTTTGAGCGCACTTTTAGTGCCAAAAACAACGCTATACCGGCAATAGCCGGTGTTGTTAATATGGCGATCATCCGAAATGTGCTGTAACAATATCACGGTGGCATCAGAACAGGAAAGGCGATTTCACTGTAAAATATTTCGTACCGCAGTGTAAGAAAATAAAAAATTAGAAGAAAAAGTGCAATTTAATGTTACGAAAAACTCTAAAAAAAACAAAAGACATCGCACATATATCAAAAAATAATTAAAAGTTCACATATCGTGCAACTATCTTTAAATCTTATTCATAAGTCATAAACAAGTGTCTTGCTTGCCTAAATCACACAATTCAGTAATAAATAGAGCAAAGAGGAAACTCCGGAGACAGTTCGGCCCGTAGCGACCTCTGTTAGTCACGTACCTGGAAGTGTTCCTGTGGATGCAGCAGCACAGGAACCGCCAACGACGTCTCTCGTCACGGCTAGTGTGTGTATTCGCGACCAATGCCCATGAACAAATGCTCAATAGCAGTGCACTTCGCCCAGCAGTCGCCTGAAGACATAAAACGGCTCTTTTCAGAGCCAACCATACTTTCACAAAATAGTTGCTACATTGGGTGTGAACGATGTCTAGGTTTGAATAATTCCATTGTAGATATCAAT
>SDWI01000049.1:870452-905925 GCA_009193005.1 Lamellibrachia luymesi | reverse complement strand
GACGGTTCTCGCAGGACTCGACGGTTCTTGCAGACAGAACTCGACGGTTCGCGCAGGACTCGACAGGTGTTGCCGTTTCATCACCATTTTGCAACAGAAGCATGTTTTGACTGCTACCGTCGTCAGGTGGCACCACTGGTATACGAACAAATTATGGCGTCATCAATCTTTGAAGTAATCTGACGTATTGCTGCATTTTCGTGATCTTGCGACCAGTTCTGGTCTTACCTTATTATCTGAGTTTTCTCAATAGTTCGCAGTCCTTTTTTAGACAGGATGCGTGAGGATGCGTGTCAAATGGAGACGGACGCAAACATTTTCAAATCATTTAAACACTTCGGTGTGATAAAGTATGTTGTGCAGTGTATAACCATTTTTTTATTTTGTTCAATATTTATTATTTGCGAAGTATTTTAGTGTCATAAAAAGGGGCATTTTTTTACACTAGGAATATAGTCCATTTCTTGTGTTCTGGATGTTTGTGGGCTATACTGCCACTGAATGTAAGGGCAAACGGCATAATGCGTACTAATGAAGATATTGAGGTGGAATAAGAAGT
The DNA here is from genome assembly GCA_009193005.1 of Lamellibrachia luymesi. Lineage (NCBI taxonomy): Eukaryota > Metazoa > Annelida > Polychaeta > Sabellida > Siboglinidae > Lamellibrachia > Lamellibrachia luymesi. The sequence continues at coordinate 905,366 of SDWI01000049.1, read as the reverse complement.
TTCAAGACCTAATAATGTATAAACTTCACATGACGTTGCAATGACCTACAATGACCGTTGACCTATTTATGTTAAAAATGCCCTAATTAAGTAATCATGTATGACATGAGATCAGTAAGTTAAGCGAGGAGTGTAAGGTAGAATGTATATACACATTGACCTTAATACCCATTATTGACCTTACCTGTTACTGATTTACGTGTGTTAATGATCTATTTATTTTTAATTAAGTGTGGATTATGGTGCTATCATGTCAATAGAGGCTGTAATTGTTGACCATAACACTAACCTTACAGTGACCTGATTATTTAACCTCCAATGACATATTTACATTGATAAATTACCTATTTTAGCCATAAATAATTATGGTGTTTACAAATGTACTGGGCAAATGGTGTACACAATTAACGTTACTACAATGTGATCTTTTGGAGACTGAATTATGTACAATTAAAGGTGTCTCCTCAAGTAATTGTTTTAGATTGTCTTTTTTTTCAAGTTCAATTTGCGAAAATTCAAACCTACCTAGTATCCACTACGACTCCACAATTAAATTACTTAGTAAAAATCGAAATGCTAAAAAATCACAATTTCTACCTTTGGTAAAATGTCATCACTTTATCATGCAATCGGTGAGATGATGGAAGTCATGCCTATGATCGGCATTGACTCGTACATAGTTTACCATATTGAATATCCACCATTTTGTTCCCTACCAGATTTATTATTATTAAACATTTATATAATGCCATGTATCCGGGTGAAACACCTGCTCAAAGGCTCTAGAGCTGTACATATGTAAGTAAAATACATTAAAATGAGCTAAAAAAAAAAGATAACAGGAATACATTAAATAACTAAAATAAATAAGGTGCTAAAATTAGTTAAAGAAATAGGTAGAATAAGTTAGTTTATAAAACATCAGCAAATACATAATTCAAATGTATAGCTAAAATGTCACTGGAATATCACTGCTGCAAAGTGCAAAGTTGCGTGCCGGAACAAATGAGTCTGCATTCCTGTCATGAAGCAGAATCAGCACAGCCACCAAGAATGAACAACTAATGCCAATTCTTTCGATGATTTCAACAAAAATACGCACTTTTTAATTAAACTGATTGCAGATGTTACAATTCACACACTACATATTAGAACATCAACAAACCAGATACACGACGGGCAAAATATGTAGAATCTGTAGTGTTTACTGTATAATTATAAAGAACACCAATATATTCTTGCATATGGAAATAATTGTTTGAAAAAACACAATTTACTATACATCATGAGAGCTTTGTAATTTCCTGCATGCATAATGCAACAATATTTATAGTCCAATGTCAAAACTGGTTTACAGTACACTGCAGGCCCAGTACAATAACATCAATATTCATATTTCAATGTGTAATGAAATAATATCCTGTTCTTCAACATAAAGTAATGTTTATTTATTGTTCACTATAGGCTGATATGAAGACATGGAAAAAGACAATACCCAAAGTTGGCATCAGCCCGTCATGAAAGGAACTATAAGGAACGTCATAATAATAGTACAATGCAGCAATATTCACAGTTCACTGTTTCATATATCCAATCCATGTCAATGTTCACAGGACATCAGTCTATATGACATTGTCGGCTAAGTATACACATATTCACAGTTCACTGTTTCGTAAATCCATGCATGTGTAATGTGTGGATTTCACAGCCTGATATACAACATTTGACTGATCTAGACATGCCAAAATTTCTGTCATGCAAAGTTCATTCTGGATGTCGTTCCTCTTTGCTGGAGTAACTGTTGCAGCACATAATCTTCACGGAAATCACTGGCCCTACAATAACAGAAATGTAAAATAATTAATTTTTTTATTAGTAGTTATTACCGTATGCACTATGGTTATAGGAAGTTACTCGAACTTGTCTAGTTCTAGTACCCATTGTTACATTACGTAACAGGTGAACATAAATATTGATGGATATTAATATTGTTCATTGTCACAGGTCAAAGTGTGATACATTTACAAATGTGTACAATCAGCCCAAACGAGATCTGACTGATTGAAACGTATAGGTGTTGCAGACAGTAGACAACCAAAACATGTTTATAATGTAATTTAACCAAACAAAATGCATACTGTACACTAGCACAAATTTGCCACCATTCAAAATTGCCTACTTGGCATTGTTTTACATCAAAACATCATAATTTATCATATTTTATGTGTGTACAACATAACAGTTGCCCAATGTGTTAAGTTGGTGCCACACAGGAATTAAATTATTAAAAATAGATCTTGTTATCAAGTAATAATGCCATAATTGTTATTGTTATGCTTTTTTCATAATTGTCTATGTAGCACTGCACATGGAGGAAGGTGTATAGCATCCACTCATTTCCACAATTCCCTCCTTAGCATACATATACATAGTACACATCTAACGTAAGTGGATCAACCAATCGAGTACAGTTAAAATCAGAATCTTACAGGGGTTATGATTCGTGAATGATTTTAACTGAAAATCAAGTCCTCGGTGCAACTTCGCATCGATGTTAATAAGCATCACACATGATATACATTCATGTGCACAAACACAAATCCAAGTTTGGAATGTGTCTATACATGGGTCACCCTTAATATTTTGTATTTGGTTTTATTTGTAAGTTGTGGAACTAAAGTTATCTATCCTTACAGTAATATCCCATTTAGTTGTTATATCAATGTAATGAACATTCATCAGTTAGGCATAACAGGTCTTTGTTGCACTCACAAAGGACAGTGCCAAGAATTGCTGTCTAACCGCTAATCTTCTTCTGAATAAGTATGGTGAAAATTACAATTAAAATTTCATAATGGTGTTCTGTCACATTTATTTTGGATATATTTTGCCAATTTGGGAGAAATTAAAGACATGACTTCCACCTGCAATATAAATTAAATGAGACAAAACACCATCCTGAAATGTTAATGCTGGTCAGGAATCGTCCCACATTCTCATGTTGGGTACTGAGATATAGAAAAAGTGAAAGTTTCATGCTAAATTATTATGAAAGTAAAAAACTGAGTTAATAGGTTATTTCCAATATATGGTCGCAATTTGGACATTGATTTGTAACACAACAATAAAATACAGACTGCTGAAATCCTCCCAATTTTTTTTTTAATGTCATTTTCTATGACTTCTATGATTCTAGAATTGTACATGGATAACCTGTACCAATATGTCTACATATACAGCACATTTCAGATTTGTAGCTTGTAAACTTCCCAAGTTAGATACACTTGATCAAAATAGTGGGTGCGTTTTTGGACACTTTCACATTACAGACACAATTTGCATGTAAATGCTTATATCTCTTGCTGAAGTAATCAGGTATAGCTATTAATCTTCGGTTACAATTTAAGAAAATTCTGAGGCAACAACTTTTGAAATTTCCTGAAAATTGGTCGATTTGACACGGATTGACCCATATATGCAGTATGGGAAAATAACCGGTTTTGTTTACATACAAGAAACAGAGTACAGAGAGGAAAAATTTGCTGTTTAGGTTATTCGTGTTACATTTATTAGTGGGTCTATTTGGCTGAGAGCTAGATCAATACCATATTATATTAGTAACTGCAATACCAAATGGGTGTACCATGTAGGTACTAGGTAAGCTAAGTAGGAAGTAATATAGATGTATGCAAATTTTATTTGATTGTATAAAATATAACAAATTTATTAATATAATGATTGACAAAAAACAAGGGGTAAGAGCCCCAAATCACACTTATTTTAACCTGTTTTCAGGTGCCTTTTTTAATACTAACTTGATTGCAATGCAAACAAGAACCTGTAATAGTCAGCCATATATGCTATATATGATCAACTGAAATCAATACAATGGCTTACCAGTATCAACAGACAATAGTGCTACCGCTCAGCTTCGGGTGAACCGCACCAAGGCCCATCAAGTGTAGTATTTCTTCCGATGACCAACAGTAAATAAAATTCAACAGCCAACACCATGTCAACGTGTGCCAGCTGATATTGCCGGGTAACATATCAAGTACACGAGGGAGAATTGTGTATATCAGGGTTTCTCCGTACTCTGTTGGAAGTATTCCCATCACGTAACGTGCATCAGCAATGTTCTGGACGCAGGCAAACTGGTTTTCTTTCAGTGCAAATTCTAAATAGTTAACGACTCTTGCTCTGTCGATAGCACGTGCGACTCGTAGCGACTCCATTTGTATTTCTGTAGGCGTGAAGTGCCAGCAGCCAATCAGCGTCATCATCGAGCTTAATGAGCAACTTATGTATGCGCCCAGAATCTGGGCGCGTACATAATTTCCGTCACAATGGGAACCCCACTATGTGTCCAGGCGGTGATGTGTGCGACAAACGGTGGCGCCACATCGCGGAGCCTGGATAATCGAGGCTACTATCCAGACAACAGAACCCGTGACCCACAAACCAGCAACCGCGAGGACGATGACTGCCGATGAGGGAGCATATCAAAACAACTAGGACACGTCGATCCCCGAACGCAACGGCAATGCGCAGCGACTTGGCGCAGCGAGAAAATTAAAGGACTAAAAACATTTGTGTGTTATGTTTATGGAGCTGATTGTATTTTAATGTCTCGACAGAACTATTTTAGATTTGACGTTGTAATTAAGAAAGTTGTTAACAACATTGAAACTTTTGCAAAATTTGCATTCATAACTACAGTGCCAGTAGAGAATAAGTAGCCACATTAGTCAAATTAATGTTTCCAAAAAGGAAACTTAGAACTAAACAAAACTGAGAAATTACCGATGCTGATGCTGTAGAATATCGTGGTAGTTACCGTAACGGGATATGTGCACTGCACAGGAAGCAAGCTGTTACCACATATACCCAGGAATTTGGCGAACCCAATTCCGCAGTTGCGCATGAACTTGACAAAAATACATATTCACATATATTTGTAATATTCTTGTGTTGGTTCAAATTGTTAAAATATTTGTCAAATTATAAAATTATAAGATGAATACGCATTTGGTTTAATGAAACTAAGTAAGAATTATATATAATGCCGAAACTCGGAAATTAATTACAGTTATATGGCTACGATATAATCACTGAAGGGTTTACTGAAGTTAAGATCATAAACGTGATGTTATTGAAAGAAATGAGCATCAACCAAAGTAGGGTTGTCGAGCACTATTGTTTGAGATCAATGCAAGTGTCGATTGAGAATAGCCGACGAAGACACTGCTACACTAATAAGCGGCAATTCAGCCAAAAAGACCAAAATAAGCTATAGTTAATGCGTCGCTTAAGGACATATTTATATCGTGTGATTGGATTTGGTGTGATCAAATAGGGACCACAATTGCTATGGAAATATGGTTTAATTTTCCAACTGAGAATGTTTGTCAGGATTTGATAAACGCAGGACGCTGGTTTTCAAATCAAGGGATGTTTTGGCAGTTTAGACATAGGAATGCCATGTTTAAATTGAGCAGACTTAATCCGTTAATGGATTATTGGAGTAATCCGAGTCAGAGGAACCCAACGATAGACCAACATTACTGCAGCGTGCCACTGACATAGACATTTTGGAACAGATTGTTAAAATGGTTAAGATGGCTGCTCTGCAAGGCCATTCGCTCAAAGGCGTGATTAACGCGTTTTAGTGGTGGGCAATTAAGGGACATCTTTTTAATGAATTCAGAGGTGATTCAACGAGGATGATGACCTAACATCTATTAAATGCATTTCAACGAGGATTGTGACTTAACATAATATTATGTTAAATGAATTTCAACGAGGATGGTGATTTAAAGAATCATCGATAAGATCAGATATAATCAACGCGCTGATCACACGGAAAATCTGATTCGTTGAGCGAAAGTAAGGTCCCTCCCACTAAGAAACGTGCGGCAGACGTAATTGGTAAACGCCTCTAGTGATTAGGCTAGCGGCATGAAGCCGTTAATGATAAGCTTACCAAAACAGTCAGGACATTTAACTGACACCCAATTGTTATATGGTAATGTGTGTCTGTCATTATCTGATGATCTGCCAGCGTGTGACTGTCCATCATTGTCCCATGATATGTTATTATGTGGTTGCCTGTCATTGTCTGATGCCGGTCTGCCACTGTGGATACGTCCCAGACATAAATAGAACACCCGTTAGGGGATGATTAACGATGTAATGTATGTTGTCGTGTGTCTGCGTGGTTAATGAGTTTGAGTCAGTGTGTCCCCGCCCATTCCTGCTCCCGATCCTCTGTCATTGTGTTCACGCCTGCTGTCTTCGTCTTCGTCGGATACTCTGACGGGAACGGTGGATATCCTCGTGTCATAGACTGCCTATGGTGATAGCACGTTAGTTGTAAGGTTCATCCACCAGATGTCCTTCGTGGTGGCCACGGTGGCACTATAACATAATCCCAGGAATGTTTGTAATTTCGGAAACTCTGTGTTAACACGATGTAACTTCGCTGTTACCGGTCTCTCATAACCGTCTCACGTCAGGACCTTCCACCTACTTCATTCAGCACTCAGCCCTAGCGTGATTTCGAATAGAGACAACTAATACACGTTGGTGTATTCTACAGGTTCGTCCTACAGCGTAGGCTTTTACTGTTGCACATTCGGTTACATCAATCGGTTACAGCGCTACTGGCATACATATACAAGTTCTCTCGAGGGTTGAAGATCACCTCCCTTGGTATCGTGGAACGTGATGGTGGTGCAGCAAGAAAGTGGTGGTGGTGGTGGTGCAGCAAGAAAGTGTGGTGGTGCAGCAAGAAAGTGGTGGTGGTAATGGTGCAGCAAGAAGGTAGTGGTGGTGGTGGTGGTGGTGGTGGTGCAGCAAGAAAGTGTGGTGGTGCAGCAAGAAAGTGGTGATGGTAATGGTGCAGCAAGAAGGTAGTGGTGGTGGTGGTGGTGGTGGTGCAGCAAGAAGGTGGTTGTGGTGGAGTGCAGTAAGAAAGTGTGCTGGTGCAGCAAGAAAGTGGTGGTGGTAGTGGTGCAGCAAAAAATTGGTGGTGGTGCAACAAGACTAAAACTAGCCTCACTCCTTCTTCAAGTGAGCAAAGAGGAAGAACACAAATACTAAATAGATGTTCCAGTTATTTTACAAATCTAAAATGTACCAATCCCAATATCTTAAGTATCACACAATTATTTTACAAATCTTTGTAATTTTTTCACATTAATTACCTACGTGGGGTATTTATTTACCGATTTCAGACACCTGCAGTGGTTAGTTAATTCAGCTACCTTTACAATTTGAAAACGAACACGTCAGTTATATGCTAAATTACAAATTATAAAATCTGAAGAGAAAAATCACAAAGCTTGCTGATGCTTTGTGCTTCACACGTAGTATGCCATTCTAAAATAATGTTCCTATTCTTTCATTTGACTACTATATTGAAAAGACACTCGCGTGAAAAACAATGTCGCAAGCCGACTCGGTAGGAGGGTTCTACAATAAACAGGAGTTATCGTATATCCTCCAGCCGTTGACATGTGTCACCGAATCGTCGTAGGTTGAGCAGGTCATCAGGCTCGTGTTTCGTGACAGACCACGTGCCGACGGGGATGACGTCATCCACGGGTATCGCTTGGATCAGAGTTCCGCGCCAAACCTCGCTAGCTCTGATGCACACTGTAGTAAAAATGTGCAAAGAATATATATGAACGGCTAGCGACGACGTTATCAATCGTTTCTTGACTATGAAGGAGATATATGTTAATTGTATTAACATTATTTATTATATGGGTGCATATTATTCACACAGCGCTCCGTGTATTTTGAAATAGTATTGTAGCAACCCGTGAAAACGCATTGATAATACAAAATGTTGTTAATTACATTTCAGGAAGTGCTTTTCTAATTACTAATACATACTAATACATAAGCTTGTATTGTTGATTATTGTTGGTTATACATAAAGTGTGCTTTTTAAATGCAATTTTGTTTTATTGAAACGACTACAACTACTTGGTGTTTAATTATGTTTGTGTATATATGTATTATTCAGCAGTGCACTTAACATGCTACCATATGATCGAAAACCAGCAGTAATGTGTAAATATTAGTATTAACTAGTTTTCTGACAAATAGTTCAATTATGATATTAAGTTTGTGTGATTGTTCAACCATTGGGATTATAACTTATACAAAACAATCATAGTACATTAACACAATAAAATAATTAAACATTGTAAACAGCACATGGAGTGACACATTTTGGGTAGTGCGAATGAGAATCCTTCCGGAATAAAAAAGGTAAAATGGTCGGATTGGCAAACACACACAGTGAAATATGAATATTTATGTAATTGTACTGGGCCTGCAGTGTACTGTAAACCTGTATTAGCGATGTTTATTCACCTGATCTGAGCCACATCGAACTTCATAGGCGCGTGTGTCGAAGTAGACAGATACCAACTAACAGACAGGAACTCATCCAGGTACTGCTAGACGAGTGGGACAGAATCTCGCAGCAGACCATACGACGCCTGGTGCAAAGCATGTGACACAGATACGTTGCCTGTATCACAACAAAGAGAGGTCAAACACGTTATTAAAGTGTGACTTTACCAAATTGCCCTGCGAAACTTATGGCTGTCATACACAGTAGTCGCTGCTCTTATTGCTGATTTAATGTCAGATTTTTGTAAATAAAATATCGGTATTTCCATATAAGAACAATTGTTTTTATTATTTTGTTTTCCAACGTCATAATAGGTTTCTTTTGACGCTGGACATGCGAATAGGTCAACAATTGTGAACAGCCCCTAACTCTTACCCTAACCATTGACCCTATATAAAACCCCTAACTATAATGAATACGCCCTCGATCATGACAGTGCCGCCACGGACAAAGAAATCAAGTGGTGGCCATATCCGGTACTGCGTCATTAACGGTTGGGTCCCAGTGTACGACGAAACGATCTGGCTGGCTTGGAGGACGACAGGAATCAACGTCTGCGTGGATCGTACGACTTGACGGTAACTCATGTGTTTTCAAGTATATTATGTTCATAACTTTGCCTACCACATTTAATGCTAGGAACTAATTTGAGCATACGCGCCAATTGGAAAATACGCGGTGTTCGCATAGTTTCGATTTACGCAGAGAGCTAGACGCGTCGCCTTGTCAGAGATGACTCACTGCTACTCTTTACGCGCTTCTAACAAGACATCTCAGTCCTAAAGCTATGTCAGTAATCATACTAAAGAAAAAATTTCCTGGCGTAACTACACGGTCAGGTCATAACGTGCTTGCTACGTGAGTAATACTAATAATAAAAGTTTTAAACAAAATTCCACGATAAACCTTATCAAATGTAAACTTTATCTTCCTAAAGGTTGTGAGTTTAAACCGTAAAAATACAAGTAAATACAATACCGCTTAAGATTAAATAATAACAAATGACGCTATGCGTGTTTTAAATGTGTTAATTGTGTTATTTTAACTCCAGTCGAAGTGATATATTATGCGAGTTCGTATTATTGACATCGACTTTCTTCTAATTTCCTTCCTTCCTTCCTATCTCCCTCCATTCCTTACTTCTTTCGCTCTTCCTTCCTTACTCCTTCCTTCCTTCATTTCTGCCTTCCTTCCTTCATTTCTTTTTTCCTTCATTCATTCCTTCCTTATTCCTTCCTTCCTAACTTCTTTCTTCCCTTCCTTCATTCTTTCCTTCATTTATTCCTTCCTCCATTCATTCCTTCCTTCCCTCATCCCTTCCTTCATTCATTCCTTCGTTCACCCCTTCCTCCATTCATTCCTTCCTTCCTTTCACTCTTCCTTCATTTCTTCCTTCCTTTTTAAAAGAAGTGTGATGGTCTTTTTTATTAATTCCTTCCTTCCTTCCGTCATTCCTTACTACCTTTGATTCATTCATCCATTCCTTAATTCCTTCCTACCTTCACTTGTTACTTCCTTCATTCCGTCCTTCCTTACTTCCTTCCTTCATTTCTTCTCTCCTTCATTCTTTACTTCATTCCTTCCTTCCTTCATTCTTTCCTCATCTTTCATTCATTCCTTCATCCATTCATTCATCCCTTCCTTCATTCCTTACTTCCTTAACTTCTTCCTTCTTTCTTCCGTCCTTTTTAAATTAAGTGTGATGATCTTTTTTATTCCTTCCTTCCTTCATTCATTCCTTACTTCCTTTCTTCCTTCATCCCTTCCTTAACTCCTGCCTTCATTCATTCATTCCTTTCTTCCTTTCTTCCTTCATTGGTCTTTATTATTAATTTTCCTTCTATATTCTGTACTTATCGGGTGTCGGATAAGTACAGAATATGGAAAATACTTGCATTCTCTTGAAGCGATCCTTTTCATGTCGGGGTTCCCACCGATATGATATCGACCTCTGGATGTATACCTTCCGTCTCTATTGGGTGTGACTTCATTTGTTCGAGATGTATAATGTTCTTTAGTGAAACAACCAAGCTAAATGACTACAAGGTGCATTCGTCATGTGCTACATCATATAAATTACATCTGTCGAGGGAATATATACTGGGGTTTGGAACCATATCGTTCTAGCTTTATTCACCAGAACCCTGGTCGTTTTACCATTGATCTCCATATCTATCACGAAGGATCTGACAGTGACCCTCTTCGTTGGTTTTTCACAGAACCTGCTTTACCAATATCGTTACATGATGGCAGCACTATTTATGTATAGCCCTTCATTTATAGTCTTCTGTGAGAATGAGTATTTTATAATAACAAACACTCACTGTTTTTCAACTAATGCAGCTTTGTGCCCTTTGGTTCTAATGACTTTATATTTGAATAATATTTGAATAAAATATTTCTATCAACATCTTCACAAACTCTAGAAACTTGTCAGCTTGCGCGAGTAAGAAGTACTGGACCTCGACAACCGTAAAAGTGTGCGTTCCAACCCATAGTAATTAAGGTAGTGCAGTTATGCAGCGTATGAAAAAACAACAATCCTATCTCAATTCAGTAAGGGGTAGAAAACCAGCAAAGTTGGGAATGTAAATTTTTGGATACGCGGTCTTCAATAGTTCATACGTTGCTTTAGCTAAACTAGCAATAGATCGATTGTCTGTTCGCCTTTGCTACATTTACATTTGTTAGCAGGTTTAATAATAATAGCTGGATTTTTCTGAAGTGCAGATATCACTGCCAATTGTGAGTATGATAAGTTATCTGTGATGTTCTGATGTTTACTATTTGCCGAGCTTATATCAATTAGTTGTTCTAATTTATAAATAATGACCTCATTTCAACAATGCGAACTCCAAGTTGATTTTGCTGTGAAGTTCTCTTTGGAGTTAGAAGATTTCTTCTCATGGAAACAACATCGATGCTGGATATGTCTAGCGAATTTCTTCATCGATCTTGTATATCCTCTGCATCACCTGTCTGTGGTGTTGGCATAAACTTCAGTCCAACATTTTGGACTTCCATCTGTGTATCGGATAATACTAGATGACTTAAATTGATAATCGTAGGGTTATGTAGACCATTATTCCTGTTTTCAGCAGTATGCTTGCCCTCAACGTTCCTTGGTTTAAATAATCCAGCAAATATGTTAGCATTTTGTTCGCTATTTCCAGTGTCTAGAAATGTTGTCAGATAGGTCCGTATTAAGTGATGCCTCATCTCGTGTGGGTATACTACAGTGCCCTTCATATCTTATAGACTCGTAGATGAGTCCGGAAGGTGATCCACACTCTCTTGAAGCGATCTTTTTTATTTTGGGGATAGTTGTTTATGGTTTGTATACAGGAGGGTGAACAGGAACCGATTCCGAAAGACTACTGGTCGTTCCTTGACTCGACAACCGGCGTCAGCAGTCAGCTCTCCGTTCTGCTACACGCAATCACGTTCATGTACCTGCTGAAGAAGCATGATGTGGAAGCACTGGAGAACACTAGGAAGATTGCATCGGCAGCGGTAAGAAGGAATTCCCGAAACTTGCAGAAGAAAGGAGTGGTTGTGAGGTGGCGTTGGTGAACTGATGTAGACTGATGTTGAGATGATAGAACACAAAGGCGTAGAACACAAAGGCGGTGGCTCTGGTGATTAAGAAGGTGTCGGCCGCCCGCATCTCATCGATTTAGACACAGGAGCGGTGCTAGCGGATATGGTGGAGAGTGCAAGCGGTGTGGTGGAGTCGATAGTGGAGTAGAGAGGTATTCCCGTGAGGCTGGTCGGCCGCGTTGCCGAGCCAGGAAGTGTTACAACCTGACCTCTCCCTGGCTCTGTTAGCAGTGTGGTAGACGAACTGATCACTGCCTTCTTCCTTGGTTTCCCTCGTTGTAGCTTGGTTGTGGCAGACTTTGTGCTCCTTGGCGAGGGCGTTATCTCTGACTCACACTGTGAATCCTCAGAGACAGGGGGCATTTTCTGATACAGTCATCAACATAAATTGCGTAATTACGTGCTTGTTACGTAATTATGTTATTTTAGCTCCAGTTCCAATGGTAAATTACGTGCGTTCGTCTGGTTAGCACTAACGTGTGAACCTTTTTTTAGACATACCATCGTTTTGATTGGATCACCTATCAGCCGTTGATGATGTTGCTGTAGTTATGCCGGTACTGATATTGTTGTTGCTGTTGCTGTTGATTGTTGTTGAGGCTAGTGACATCTTTTGATTTTGAGAAGCTTAGAGTATAAATACCACGGAGGAGCGTTTCTAAGGGGCGGGCAAAACTATTTTAAAATTCATACTGAGGTGTGTAGTCATGCCGAATTTTAGACATCACAATTNATTTATATATATATATATATATTACTTTTCGTTACGGTTTACAGTGATATCTATATTCACTCTTTCTTTTCATTGTCATCGTGCGTGATTATACTGCTACTATGTATGTAGCCGTCTGATGTACACGATTAAAATCGCTTCGAACCTGGAGAACGATGCGTTGATTACACTGATGTAGTACTCTATGTACTCATTAGTCGAGTGAGTACAAATTCAGTTATACATTTCGACCTGCGCGAGCGCATAGAAGACAGACAATTAAAACATCTATGAGAAATGCCTCCCGGACCATTGCGCACGGCCCCGATGAAGATAAGAAGAGGGAGGCATAATATCTTACATTGGCGAGACGCGCCACGTACACTGACGAACGCACCTTACACCGTACTTTGGCTAGCTGCGGCAGCGATCGTTTAACGTACACCCACGAGCGTGCCTTACAACGTACATTTGCGGCTACCAGAGAGCCTATTCAACGCAACGTACATTCACTTTTCACGAACAGTGACTTTGAATTGATTTGGAAGAACACGAACAGTGATTTTTGATTTGTGTTAATTGGCTTAAGAGCGTTTCAAAATGGATGCGACACAATTTTAAAACTATACATTAGGACTGGCACAAAAAGAAGCCGAAAGACGATTAATTCGAGCACATCGCAAACAAATTCGAGATTTAATATATGAGACACAAACGTACGATTGTTCTACGACAGCCGCTGTTCGAAATTGGATCCGCGAGGTTACGTTGACTTTCAACCAAGTTGATGCAGATAGTATTATCGAAATTGTAACTAAAACTGTTTCCGAACCTTTGCGATTTGAACTTGAGCGATATATCGAGGGAGTAATCGCTGCAAATCAAGTCGCAAGAGCAGCTGTTCCTTCGGCCTATTTAAGTAGCCATATTTCCGCCCTGTTTCTCACCCCGGATGAATCTGCTGTATTATGTGATCAACTGGACAAAATTCGTTAATCTGTTTACGAACCAATTGCCCAGTATGCTCGACGATTTCACAAACGTCAAACGATTATGTGAGCGACAGGACGCTTACACCACATACATAAACACCCGTTAGTAAAACAAGACCGCTGAGCCCTTATTAGTTTATAGGGGGATGATTAATGATGTACCTGTATGGCTTACATACGCCTCGGAAGGGAAGAGCAGCCGATGGAAATTGATGGGGAAGCCGGCTTCCGATTCCACACCGCCATTAATCAAAATGGTTGATTCCCTTTCGTCGACAGCGGAGAAGCTGGCCACCAAAATCGCGAAGATCGAAGCGCGCAGCCCTGCCTCCCGTGATGCGTCCACTCATTCGACCAACGACCGTCGTAACGGGACACCTGTCAACACGAGCACCCGCCGTTTTCCGCGTGACGATACCCGCACAAGACGCCAGCTGCTTTGCTTCAACTGCAGCAAGCCAGAACACTATGCTAGGGAATGTCATCGTCGTTTTCAACAACGCCAGTTGTCGGCAAACGGGCATTCGTCTTAGCTCATTAAGGTCAAGTAATCGGGCGGCCTACGGTCAACCTTATTCCATCTGGTATCAAGGTGACTGCCCTTGTTGACGCAGGCGCTTCTTGCACTCTTCTAAGTCGAGACAGTGTTTACCTTATTGTAAGGCGAACGCATCGTGCATGTTTACTGGAGCATTCATTGCAAGGTTTAGGTGGAGTGTTACTTAAAGTATGTGGTAGAACACAGGTTGCTATATCAGGCATTATTTCTCCTGTTGAGTTAGTAGTGTTGTAGTAGTGCGATGAATTACCACACGAAATTATATTGGGTGATCCTTCCTTTCGAAAGGGTAGAGGTGTGATCGATTTAACACGAAATGTGTCTACCCAAGAAATGTCATTCACAAGATGGTTATACAAGCATTGGTCCTATTGCGTCCGAAACAGGCAGCAGTGAGATTAAACAATTAATCCAACGAAATTCCGATTGGTTCTCTGCTAAGGGAGAGCGAAATGGTAATTGTTGAACAGTTGCCTTGCGTATCAAAACATTGCGTATCAAAACACAAGTCATCCGATTTGTCAGAAAGCGTATCGAATGCGTTTAAGTAAGAGAAAGGTAGTCGAAGAAATTATTAAGGAAATGTTAGATGCGTAACTCGCCGTAATTCGGCGTATTCTAGCCCTATTTTGCTGGTACAAAAGAAAGACGGCGAGTCTCGTCTGTGTGTTGATTACCGCAAACTAAATGAGGTACCTCAAAAAGATGCTTACCAGTTGTCACACATTCAATATTTTTTTTATTTAGTAGGCGGGAGCATGATCTACTCAACGTTAGATTTAAAGGCAGGTTATTATCAAATGCTTGTGGCCGAGGAAGATAAACATAAAACTGCTTTCCGCTGCCACTTAGGTCATTATACCTTTAACAAGGTCCCGTTTGGTCTTAGATAAGCTACAAATTTCTTTTAAACAGAAATTAATAAGATCTTGGCTGATTTGATTGGCAAGTGTGTATTTGTATACATCGACGATATTCTGGTGTATAGCAAAACTGAACAAGATCATGTCAAACACTTGCAACTCGTATTTGACCAACTTGATGCCGGACGAACTAAAGCCGACAAAATGTGCATTTGGTTTACCAGAAGTGAAACTGTTAGGCTATGTTCTTAATGCTGACGGAATTAAAACCGACCCGGATAAAGTTGACGTCATCGCTAAACTGAAACCACCGACTACAGTCAAACAGGAAGAGCCTACCAAATTATGCGACACTAGCTGAACCATGAATTGCTTTGACACGTTAGATGTTCGTGGAACGACGACAAACAAGCAGCGTTTGACGAATTGAAACGATAACTGACGTCATCTCACGTGATGGCGGCTCTTGACATGAATCAACCGTTCCGACTTTATAACGATGCATGTCACTATGCGATTGGAGGGATACAGATCCAGGAATCTGATGACGAGATAGAGAAAGTAATCAAGTATGTTAGTCATACTTTGTTTAACACACAACGTAAATGGGCGACGATCGAGAACGAAGCATATTCCGTTGTATAACAAAACTAACGGAAGTAACGGATTCATAGGCCGGAGGTGATTATTACTGACAACGCGAAGGAATTCACAGCTTTTGAATTCGAACGATATCTCAGTCAAATCGGAATTGAACACCACACAACAATTCCAGTACATCCACAATCAAATGGCAAAATTAAGCGATTCAATAAACCGATTAAAGAACTGATTCAGAAGGCAGTAAATCATGTACCTTCCCGTTGGGAAGTGTTTTGAACGACGCCCTACTTGCGTACCGCGCATCTCTCTCCACAACCACCACCGGTTATACACCGTATTTCTTGATGACTGGCAGACACATTCTTATGCCTCTACAAAAGGCTCTACGCATTTCTAATGACCAAACTGGTAATCGACTCGATGAGTTAGCGCAAGCGTTGAAAATAGCTCGTGCCATGACTGAAGATAGTCGTAAACACAACAGAGATAGGTTAGCCAGGAACGTCAAATTTCACCTGGAGATTCGGTGATTATTAAACCTGAAGCGAGAGTGACTCTAACTTCTAGGTGGGACCCACACTGGACAGTAACCCGAGTAAGGGGTCCAGTTATTTCTCTCCACCACCAACAGACAGGTAAAACCAAAGTGCTAAACGCAGAATAATGTCGAATTGTTAACCCCGAACAAAATTGGGACTCCGTCACTAGTGCAACCCACGTCCAGTTCGTCATCAGGTTCCTAACACTACTCGCAGACGACTTGCTGCACATACTGACAGCAACGACAGACCGATGAACTTTGACACTGGCCCTGATTAAATTCGAGACGGTCCCTGTGTGCTGCCCGTTCAAATCGCACATAAAGCGACAGCGACGTAAGCGCGCACGTAGCATGTCACCCAGCGACGGACATGACCCGCCCCGCGATGACAGACAGCCGAACCCCAGGCTTACCCGACCCGCGGCTGACAGGTCGCTCCGCCTCAAGACACGGTCTGTAACTGCTCGCGAAGCAGCGGACAGCTACGACGGTGACAGTGAGTCATTGTCGAAAACGACGTATTTCAGAAAGCGGCCGAACTTAGCGCCGACTGAGACAGAAATAAAGCGGCCGAAATGCGCAGCAATAGCGCGAGGTGTGCATTTCACACACTGATGACAAATGCAAAGTCGACTGAATACGTCCATAGGGACGTACGTTTTTATGAACCGTACTATCTGCTTAACAGACTCCCTGTAACAGGCAGTGGTGAAATCACATGGCGACATGGGTATTTATGATTACGATAGCAACGCCGACCGAAATCCCGGTATTACGCTTTAAAAAATGTTTTAAATTGGCGATTGACGACTTGACTCCACGACGTGGCAAACGCGACAACTGACACAAGACGATACGTATCGCTGTTATTAAAAAGACAATACAATGCACGGTATAATGGGGATTACTCGACATATTCGATCAATTGTCGATCAATTGTAAAAAAAACATTCTTTGGAACAGCGACCGACGTTCGTGAGTGCAAACGTTAGTGCGACTCTACAGCCGACGAAACCAGCGTACTGTACTGTATCTTGGGTAAAGCAAATGCTTTCAGTAATTAACTAAAGCCCATGATTACCTAGTGAAGTTTCGTGAGAATATTATTGGTTTACAAGTAAAACACAGAAGACATACATACAATTAGGTTTTCTAACAAAGGAGTTGCTTAATCAAACAGGAATTAATGCGTATTTTGACTTTCGCTAGTCTCCAATGGTACTTTTCTAATTTGGGAAACGTATCCGGGACATATATCCTGTACTGTTGCAATTGTTAGAGTGTGTTTGTTCGTGATGGTTTTAATGCTTTATAAGTGTACTGTTTCGACACCGAAATTGTGTCACAAACGGACAGAAAGTCCCTGTGGTAACGTGAAAGATCACGTCGAAACAGCTAGCTGTTAAATATGTCGACATACAAATTGTAGCACTCGAACTGACTTGTGTGGAGTGTTGATGTATTATTGCCTTTATCCTAGCATTGTGAACCATCATGTTGTGATTGTTTATGTAGCTTTTACATACAACTGTGTATTATTGCACTGGATTATACGCCAACGGACATCGATTTACTTAATCGGCGTTTGTATCAGTGCTGGATAGAATATAACGTATATTCTACGTGATCATTTGTGTTTATTAAGTGCCCATGTATTTTATGGTACATTGTAATATGGGTGTGATTATCGATGTTTTATTCTAGTACTTCGTATGATGCATGTATGTACCAACGTTTGTTCTACGGTACCTTGTAAAATGCATGTGACTACCGATGCTGTATTCTTGGTATATTGTATGGTACATGTATAAGTACTAACGACTATATTTCCGGTATGTCAAAGACATTTATATTGTCTGTTTTCATGAAGATATACTCTTGATTGTATTCTAGCAACTTCTTTGTTTCGGCGTACGGTAGCACAATCAAATTGACCTCTCCTTTAAGTTTTGTTCTAAATTGTTGTGTTAAAAACAACACGTTGTTTTGAAAAAAAGTGTGGGACGAATGTGAAGTATATCTCAGTTTGATTTAATTAATTTTTAATAGCTAATATTGCTAAGTCATTAGGAGGTGTTTATTCGATGTGTTAAGCCTATATTAGCAACAGAAAAGCAGGTTTCCAAAAGTTTGTAGTTAAAGTAATAGCCCAATCATTTTTAAGTCGCGGTTTTACCGCATAGAATAAATAATTGATATATCAGTAACCATTTTTGACAGTCTGTCACATTACCTCCTCATTCTAAAATTAACAAGGCGGTAATTAAGATCACAGAGATGCGCCGCACACATTCGGGAAGCTTCGGGTGTTTCCGGTCGCGTGACGTAGCAGCGGGAACTCATCGTAGACTGCCGCATTGTAAGCATTATTGAGCGCACTGACAGTTGCGTCAAAACATGCCTAGAATCTGTGTTGCGGGTGGATGTTCCAATCAAACATCGGCGACAGTAAGTCTACATAAATTTCCTATAAATGATAGCAAAAGGTGTGCGCTTTGGAATCGTTTCGTTCGCGTGAAACGAGCTGACTAGACCAGGCCGTCGGCGCACTCGATATTGTGTTCCGCCCACTATCTTCGATCTGATTTTGACCGCTCTCTTCAACATCAGTTAGGGTTTAGCAAAAAACCTGTACTGAATGACGATGCGGTGCCATCAGTCTATTCCAGCATCACAGGAAGGTTGCCTCAGACGCAAGTAGAACGACGATTGTTACTTCCAGCGGTGACGAACCGAAGCCAAAGAGGCGAAAAGGAAACCGAAGTGCTGCCCTGGAGAAACTGTCAGCCCACCGGGTAAGCTTAAAGGTTACAATTATGCGTTATTTTCAAGTGAGCACATCTACCTAAGATTCTATTATTGGTTACCATATTATGCATTTGTCAAATTATTATTCATGTTGCTATATGTCTATGACATGACAGTTATATAGCCATAGTCATACATACTTAGTCCTACGCCTAGGCCCTAGCCTGTCAGTATCAGGACTCAGACTCAGTATGTCAAGAAGACCATTAGTTGGGTCCAGTACATGTTTACAATTAGATGCCCGAATGATGTCTGCTTAAATGAATATGAAATGTTTAGATGCTTCAGTCTTCCCTTTTATCCTGGCATTTGCTAAATTGCTCTGACCTCGGAGATCAACGTAATTGGGGAACTGAGAGGGAGCCCTGGGAACCCTGGATTTGGCTCAGCTCCAAGAGTTCAAAAGTTTAATTTGCAAACTGGGCAAGAAAGTGCTAGCAGACGTCATTGTCCAGAGGTTGAGAGGGTGGGTGGATTTAACAAGTTGACCATTGGCAAAGCGTATTGAGTATTTAAGCAATTACAGCGCCTCTAGTGACAGCGTCTGATTTTGGGAAACTCTGGAGCGTTTCCAAGGGGCGAGCAAGACTATTTTTAAATTCACACTGAAGTGTGTAGTCTTGCTGAATTTTAGGCATCAACATTTTCAGTACGGGTGGTCCTGGCCGGCCATACCTGCTTTAGCATTAGATTTCAAAATTTCCGGTCAGAATTTATTTGTCAAATCTTCTAGACTTTAACAATCTATTTACATTTTAAGTGATGTTTACATTAACTACTTTTCTTTACGGGTTACATTGATATCTGTAATCACTGTTTCTTTTCATTGTCGTCGTTCTTGGTTATATTGCTACTATGTATGTAGCCGTCTGTTATATACGATTAAAATCACGTCGAACCTGGAGAGCAATGCGTTGATTACACTTCTGTAGTACTCTATGTACTCATTGGTCGAGTGAGTGCAAATTCAGTTATAAATCTCGACCTGGCGAGCGCAAAGAAGACGGACAATTAAAATATTTACATATGTGAGAAATGCCTTCCGGACCATTGTGTGCGGCCCCGAAGAAGATAAGAATGTTAAAGCTCATGATGAGTGTAACACAACGAATGTATTGAACGTGTTTTAATACATACCGAAGTGGTGAATAAGAACATACAATAATGCGCGTTACAGAGTCGCGGTAAAGCGATAATGGCCTCGCTGTGTCGACTGACAAGTCACTGGCGGGAGAACTCGTTACCTAAAGGGAGACTACATCAATTCCCTCCTCTCTTTTTTAGTCTGAAAACCCTTGGAGGACTTAGAGTCTATGTTTGCTGTGAGGTACTCGTTGACGCTTACTACGTCGCGGTTCGTTGCGACACGGCGACGTGATGTCGTCTCTTTCAGTGTGACCTGTGTCGCTACCTTCAGGTTCAACATTGTTGTCGACACGAAGATAGTTCTCCCCAGACTGCGCAGTGTCGGGCTTCATGAAGCGGCGGTTGCGCCAATACACACGACCACTTGGCAATTTCACATGATAGTCGCGGTGCCGGCCAATCCCAATAATCACGCCTACTCTATCCCACCTTTTAGTTATGGGATTTTGCAATCTGACTTGTGTACCAATACGTAGTTGCGGTAGAGGACGAGACCGCCTGTTGTAGCGTTCTTCGTTTCGAGCGTGTGCTTGTCTACAGCTAGCGTCCTGCTCATCCGCCGTTTTTTGCAACTTGCTTGCAAACGATTGCCGGTGTGCAGGTACTACTGATCGCAATGGATGTCCGAAGAGAATTTGTGCAGGGGAAAGACCTCCTGCACGAGGAGTGTTGCGATATTCTAGGAGTCCTCGCTGGAAATTCTCGTCGTCTAGATCTCCTTTCACGGTTGTTGTTGCAATGAGTTTTTTCATTGCTTTTACAGCTGCTTCAGCATGTCCGTTGGATTGGTGGTAATGTGGTGTGGATGTTGCTGCACTATCACCCCAGCGTTTCAAGAACTGGTTAAACTGACGAGAAGCGAATTGAGGACCGCCATCAGATCTAAACCACACCGGGACTCCGAGCTCCACAAATGCTCGTCGACATGCATAGATGGTGTGGCGAGATGTAGTTGTCCCCTTCGGGAAATGAAAGACTACAGGCCACCCTGAAAGTCGATCCACATATACGAGAAACTCTCGTCCTGCGTAGTGGAAGAAGTCTGCTGATACATCTTCAAACACTCTCTTTGATAGAGGTTCTGGTCGCAATGACTCGTGTTGCTGAGAGGGTCGGTGTTCTTGGTACTTATTGCAACTTGCCACTGTCGTAGCGATGTCATTACTAATGCGTGTTCGCCCGCCGGATGTCTCATTTTCTGTAGCATCCTTTCCTGACGATTTTGTTACACTTGATCGTGTTATGGCACGAATTGGTTTGGGGTAATCATTCGGCACGATTCCCAACTCTCGGCAAACATACCAAGCCAGAGGAAGTCCTTTTTGCTCTTTGCAAATAAGAACCGTCTCTTTCATAGATTTGTCCGCTGCATGAATGTGAAGGTCTACTGTGCCAACGCATTCGAGTGATGTACCATTAGCAGCAATTACTGTGTCCTCAGGAGGGCGACATGTGTTTCCAATGTCTAAACCTATTTGTTTTAGGATATCAAGCCCTGCAACAGTGGCTTCGGCCCCTGTATCTGGTGTTGCCTGTGCTGTTGTGATGAAGCTGTCATCAGCATTATGGTGAAGATGTACCTTGATGCGTGGAGCACGACGGTGTTTTTTCTTTCACAGAATGTCCAGCACGCGAATCTGACTCATTGTGTTCGACAGATTTTTGTTTTGACGGCAACACGTTGCCCAATGACCCATTTTTTTGCAGATTGAACACTCACTGCGTCGTGATGGACATTCATCACGCGTTTTATGAGCCGATTTGCCACAATAACCACATCTGTGGTTGTGTTTTGAAGTGGTGGTATTTCTAGTTTTACCACTTTGCCATGTTTTCTTGCCAACTTTGTCTATTTTGGTGTGGCCTTGGTCATTGTTCGCAAGTGTAGCTTCATCATTCCTTGCTGATTCATCACTCCTGCAGACATCAACTGTTGTCTGCAGAGAAGGGGGAGGCGTGTATGTTAACAACTTTCGTCTTGTTTCTGGATCACGAATTCCCGACATAATTCGCGTGGTAAGACTATGTCTATGCAATGCTGGCAAAGATCTGCGTTTTAGGCAATCTCTCGTAAGGCAAGGTAAAATTGGTCGAATGGCTCGCCTTCCTCTTACTTCCGTTCTTCTAGTGCGACCCTGACCAGTGTAACATTTCGTTTGCCTCGAACATGTTCTTGGATTCGGTCTAAGATCGCTGTGACGGTTATATCGTCATCATTGTCTATACCGATGGCCAATTGCAATCTAGCACGCATTTCAATAGAGAGACTGGTGCGCAACATGGCTCTCTGTTGGCGTGCTGGGAGATGGTCGAGCTGTTCTAGCTCTACGAAATCTTCCCATGATCGCCTCCATGCTGCTAGTTCTCGTAACGTTATATCTGCTGCCATTGGCTCAGGTGGTCTAGTTTTAGCGTGTGGGCCGGTAGAAGTGCGCTGGACGTTGGTCTCAGTGCGTTGAGTCTGTGAATCATTAGACTCGTCATTGGCACCGTTGCTGCGTTCATGGTGTGGTGAATTGTTGCGGACACGTCTGTCAAGGGTCTCGCAGAGGAGACGCATCGACAGTTCATGTCTTTCATCGCGTGCGCGCTCCCGTTCCTGTTCCAGCTGTTCGCGTTTATACTCGCGTTCTTCTTGCTTTGACAAGAAAGTGATAAGCCACTCTGGTGCGTTTTGTGGCGCCATAGCGCGGATCTTGGTTAATGTCAACGATAGTGGCGCGCTCTCGCGGGTCTTTAGGAAGCTCCGCGGCACTAGGTTTACTGGTAGCTCGTGATTTTCGTTTCATTTTGCCGCTAACGTTCATAGACAAACCGACCGTTTAACGTCTTAGTTCGAGCTCGTGGTCTTTTGCCGACTGCGCCATGTTAAAGCTCATGGTGAGTGTAACAAAACGAAAGTATTGAACGTGTTTTAATACATACCGAAGTGGTGAATAAGAACATACAAGAGTCCACGTTACAGAGTCGCGGTAAAGCGATAATGGCCTCGCTGTGTCGACTGACAACTCACTGGCGGGAGGTCTCGTTACCTAAAGGGAGACTACACCAAAGAAGAGGGAGGCATATATCTTAGAGATTGTTGTGTCGATTGGATGGTTGTGCTTTTCTGGATTCGCGATAGGCTAAATCAGTTGAGGATGGAGGTTTGATGTTTTGCTGGTGCCATGACGTCACGTTCTACAGTTGCCTATTCTCCTTGGCTGCCTATCACGCTAGCCAGCTACAAGAGTTAACACCAGCCATATCAGCTATACTTCCTCTATTTCCTGATGAAACAGTGGCCCTAATACTCCATGAAATGGATATAATTCAGGAGGCGGTGCACGAGAAGTCAATACTGGTTCTTGTCATTACTCTGGACCAGTCTCTCTACACCATAGCCAAGCCGATACGGTGTTGGAACTGGTCATTAAAGCACTGAGAGGACCGCTGTGCATAATCACTGTTTGAGTCCCTATAGGCATAGACTTGTCATGCTACGGCTCATAGTCCGATGATGACATACACACCAATTATAGCATAACTCATTTTGTTATGAAAAGTGTTAGTATTAGGTAACTTAGGTTAATAGAAAAAATACAAAATTGTTATCATCATTTTGTTTTAACAACGTTTGGCTTACAGATTTTAAGATTGAACAACCACTTTTTGATGCGCCCGTGACATTAGTATTTGAGGAGTTAGGCACAAATACAGTGTTCTTTTTACTATGTTGCCATAGTGCATGCCTGTGTCATCTGGGAGGGTGGTAGCGAGGCCAAGGAGAACGGTGGCAGCTTCATTTTCTGTGAATGCAGCTTGCAGTTTACTCGGTTTAAGTTGATTGCAATTTTCTTTTCCGTGATGTCTTTTCATTATGTAATAGCTTAACACATTGTTAATAATTAAATTGCAGTACTACAATAACAATAACAATATTAATGCTAACATAAATAATGAGGCTAAAGGCCCGTAGTGTACGCACTGCCTATACTATAGTACACCTGTATAGGCTATGGCCAATGATGTAGGCTCTCTCTCTCTCTCTCTCTTGCTGTCCATCGTTGTCGATGATGACATCAATGAAGGGGGGTATCCTTGTGCTTTGCTCTTCGGTGATTTAAGCCTATTTGTGCCACAAAACCTCTGCCGCAGTCATCGCAGAAGACGGTAGGTATATAAGCACCTAGAAGGCCATGCCGACGATTGTGATCATGTTGATATTTTTGAGTTAACTTTTCTTCTATTTGGATCTATCCCTGATGTATGGCCCGCCTCCACTTTTGTCTGTCATGCGCAATAGGTTCCCAGGTGTTTACAGGGATGTGTGTTGTTTTGAGATGTCTTTTTAGCACATCTTTGTATCTCAAACGTTGTCCACCTCGAAGGCGTTTCCCGCTGGATAATTCCCCTTAGAACACCGCCTTTGGGAGTCTATCGCTGCTCATTCGGGTGACATGTCCAGTCCAGCGGAGTTGGGATGCAGTCAGAATGACTTCTATTCTTGACATGTTGGCCTGTCTCAACACGTCTATATTTGAAATGTGGTCTTTCCATGATATCCGAAGGATGTGTCGTAGATGCCGAAGATGCACTTGGGAAAGTTTTCTGATGTGGCGACGGTAGAGAGTATACGTCTCAGCTGAGTACAGTAGTGTTGGCAGTACAACCGCCTTGTACACCTTGCACTTTGTGGAGATTGCAATGCCATGTTGTGACCATACTCGCTTCCAAAGTCCTCCAAAGGCTCCTGAGGCAGCACGTATACGGTTGTTAATTTCCATGTCGATGGTGTTGTCAGATGCAATCGTGCTGCCCAAGTATGTGAAGTTATTGACTGACTTTAGTGGGGTGCCATAGATTTCAATGTGTGGACTAGTTGAAGTTTGTCCAGGTGGAGGTTGGTGGAGTGTTACAGTTTTCTTTGTACTAATTGTAAGTCCAAATAAGGTTGCAGCTTGTTCAAAGTGTTTACAAATCTCTTTGATGTCTTCTAGTGTGTGCGCAACAATAGCAGCATCATCTGCAAACAGCAGTTCACGAATGCAAAGTTCACGAGTTTTTGTGTTTGCTCTCAGTCTAGCCAAGTTGAATAACTGTCCATCAGTTCTAGTGCGGATGAAAACGCCCATACTCAAGTGTTCCGATGTTGCAGATAGTACTGCTCCAAGAAAGAGAGTGAACAAAGTGGGTGCCAAGACGCATCCTTGCTTTAATCCATGACTGATTTCAAATGGATCTGTAATTGTTCCACCAACAGACACTGAACCAGCCATGCCATCGTGAAATTCCTGAATTAGCTTGACAAAGGTCTCAGGGCATCCATATCTTCTAAGTAAGATCCACAGGGTTGATCTGTCCACTGTGTCGAATGCCTTTGACAAGTCAATAAAAATCATG
Source organism: Lamellibrachia luymesi (assembly GCA_009193005.1). NCBI lineage: Eukaryota > Metazoa > Annelida > Polychaeta > Sabellida > Siboglinidae > Lamellibrachia > Lamellibrachia luymesi. Next base: position 879,732 of record SDWI01000049.1, on the reverse strand, counting down.
TAGAGGCTTTGTTGTTGTTCAACAGCTTTTTCCTGTAGTTGCCGCAAGGTGAATATCATGTCAATTGTGGAGCGTGAGGTGCGAAACCCACACTGGCTTTCAGGGAGAATCAATTCTGCAATTGTTTGTAGTCTTTTCAGAAGGATTTTTGCTAGGATTTTTCCCGCAGTTGAGAGCAGTGAAATGCCCCGGTAGTTCCCACAGTCACTACGGTCACCCTTCTTTTTGTATATTGCGATTATCAAAGCGTCTTTGAACTGCTGTGGTAATTCTTTTGCTGTCCAACAAGTGCGGTAGAATTTCAGGAGTTGAGTATGAAGCGCTTCACCTCCATATTTATATATTTCAGCAGGTAAACCATCCAGTCCTGGTGTCTTTCCTGACTTTGTTGATTTGATGGCAGCCACAATTTCCTCTAGTGTTGGTGGATTTGCAATGTCTTCCTGTGTTGGGTGTTGTTCTATCGTAGCAAGTGCTTCTTCTGTAGCAGTCGTTGGGCGATTCAGTAGCTCGCTGAAATATTCCCTCCATCTGGACACAATTTCTGGCTTCTCTGTGAAAACTTGTGAACCTTCTGCATTTCTAACTGGTGCAATAGCAGTTTTTTGGGGACCATAGATCTGTTTGATTGCAGCAAAGAATCCTTTTGAGGAATTTTCATCAGCTAACTGTTGCAGTTCGTCAGCTTTTTTGTCCCACCAGGCATTTTGCATCGCTCGTAGTTTTTTTTGTAGCTTGGATTTTGCTTGTGCATAGCGCTGGTTTCGACTTCTTGTCTGTTGTGACAGCAATGCGTCATGTGCCCTACGCCTTTCATCCAGTAGCGATAATATTTCCTCATCATTTTCATCAAACCAATCTTGATGTTTCCTTGCTGTGTGTCCCAGTGTGTCAACAGATGTTTGGTACACTTTCTCACAGAGATTCTCCCATTGATCATTGATCGTGCCATCGCATGGAAGGTTTGTCATGTTGGCTTCCATATTTGTCATTAACAGTGCCTGCATCTTGCTGTCTGCCAGCTTACTGACATTTAGCTTCTTCACAGGTGTAGGGCCAGTTTTCCTACGAGGTGGCTTGATATGGAAGTTGCACAGTGAGCGAATGAGGTAGTGATCGGTTGAACAGTCTGCACCACGCATTGCACGTGTACTTCGTATGTCAGCTAGGTCTACTCTTCGTGTTATTATGTAATCTATTAAGTGACAGCGTTTCGAACGTGGGTGTTGCCAAGAGTAGTACCAGTGTTCAGGCATTTTGAAAAATGTGTTTGTGATCGCAAGTTTGAACTGCGTACATATAGAAAGGAGTTGTTCACCATTTGAGTTTGACTTGTCCCTTCCAAACTTTCCCAAAGCTATTGGCCAAGACGTGGAGTCATCTCCCACTCTGGCATTGAAGTCTCCAAGTATAATTACTTTATCAGTAGATGGGATCTTTTGGAGCGTTTGACCCAGTAGTTCGTAGAATTCTTCCTTTGCTTGATCTGGATTTGTCATAGTCGGTGCATAAGCACTGATGACGGTAGCATAACGGGTTTTCCCTATAGGTATTCTGAGGGTGATGAGACGTTCTGATATACCAGTCGGTAGAGTAGGGAGTTGTTTAACGAGACTATTGGCAATCGCAAATCCAACCCCTGCTTCTCTCCTTATCCCAGGTTCTTTCCCTATCCAGAAGAATGTATGGTTCTTTTCTTGTAGTGTGCCTTGTCCTTCAAGACGAGTTTCTTGAAGAGCAGCTATATCTATGTTATAGCGATCAAGTTCTCGAGCAACTAGTGCTGTTTGCCTTTGTGGCCTGTCCGCATCTTTCAAGTCTAATAGGGTCCTCACATTCCATGTTGCTATTGATAGCTTCTTCTTCATTTGTTTCGTACCGCTGGTATTAGAGTCCCACCAGCCGCGGCATGCTGGTCAGGAGTGAAATTGAACAAGCTTTGTTTACCCCACCTTTTCTAGGGGCGTCCCCGGATTGGGGCAGGCAGTGCATCCCTAGATAAGGCTGCCTGGTCGCCTGGACTGCTGCCCTGCATTGTTGTTGTTCATCAACAACACACGACCATCATATCCAAGCCGCCTATGTGTAGAGCTTCAGCTAACAGCTTCCAGTTACTCCAACCTGCCATCGTGGCTTTCACCCCGTCGCCATAGGACTTCCCCCAACATCTTCGCTCGCGCTCTTGTTTTAGGTGCCAAGACTGTCGCGCATCAGTATCAACACCCTCTGGACCAGGAAGACTTTTGTCCAGTGGAGCACTCCGTGCGACGACTGGAAGTCTAGCTGGTTGCCCCGCAGTGGAGAGAAGTTGCCTTCCACTCTTAGTTCTAGTGTCACCGTTGGTCAAGGTAAGTTGACTCTTCCGCCAGCACCAGATACGAGCATCGCTGCTGCCCGACACTGACTATTTACCCATAGTTGGGGATTGGAATGGTGACTGTCGGGACGTATCCACTCGCCGGTGGGCCCTGCACACGACACCTCTGGGGCTCCAATCTGCTCCGAGATCTCTAGCACATTTGCCTGGGGCCGCAGGGTACCAGTATCCGCAGTGTACCACAGTGTAGGTTGTGCTAGAGTCTTGTCTATGGAGAGGCTATGTACCAGCAGGGGAGACTTACGCACTCGGCTCCCTTTTCACTCCAAGGAGCTATCTGGCGGCTGTAGCTGAAAGCGAGAGTATGAAGCAAGAACTACATACTACACACTACACTACAGCACTAGGCGCATCACAAAGACCTGTGTTGATACATCACATTACTGTAGGCTAGGTAGTGTAGTATATGTAATGCCATGGCAAAATCTGACTCTGTAAATAAATAATGTTTTTATTAATAGGCGTAGTAAAATATACATTGTTATATAATGCCCCTTAGATATGGTGTCGTTCACTTGACACACGATACACACATTTCAAAGAATGACACTGTGTCAGCGTGTGTATTGACAGACAACAAGAATAGGGGCGGTCAGACCGCGCCCACATTACGTAAGTAGCTAATCAAATCAGGCACTAACCTCAGCAGGAGTTGCAGTTGCAATCACAGGGATGGGATGGTCGGTGGTGGGGCCCTGGCCTCCAACAAAATGCAGAGAACATATGTACGTGTCTTTATTGATCGAGGCAAGGGTGAAGCCTTCCCGTTTACATACGTTCGGCTTTCGCTCGACACAAATGCGCTTTCGGAAATCGAATGAAAAGACATTTCTCATCCGATCCGTGTCGGCGTAACGGGAATCACTTTTACAGACTCCATAGCAGCAATGCTTCGTCGTTACCATGTTAGAAGATTAAATCTATATTATAAAAAAAAATCTGTATTTATACAGAGAGTAAGCCAGAACAAGATGCGTACAAAAACTTGACAAAATGGCGGTGTTTGTCCGCACGGCCGCACGGCTTTCCCGAAAGCAAATCGAGGTGGATATACACAGTAAATCCGGCTAATCGCGAACTGCCTTATTCTGGGTGGATTGCACTTTGATATGTTTGGCCTGAAGATCGTTGGTGACTGGTTGGAAAGACGGTGATTTGGTAGAAGCTCCTGGCTCCTAGATGGGGCAGCGTAGAATCTTGTGACAGTAATGCTCCGTCGGGCTCTAGAGACATCGGGTCGCTCGAGGTCTGGCAGCCGGGATCGTACAGTGGTCAGGGTGGCGATGACGCAAGTAGCACGCGTTGGACGACAAGGTACTTGCTCATTCGTAGGATGTGACTGAACCATCTATATTTGCGTGTCCTCCACGACATCAACTGATGGCTGTGATCCTCTCACTGCTGTTATTGCAGGTGCGAAGTGTGTGATGTGAAGAATAAGCTGTTCACTTGCTATTGTAGTAATTTGTATTTGTGTTCTTTATAGGCTAAATATAGAATGTCGTTTATACAGCATTTAATTGTGTCATACAATAATGCATTCATGATTCTGCATAACCTGCCTATGAGACGTGATGAAAGTTTTATGTTTGCCACTGCAGTTGTTGACAGTTGTAAAACTCGAATTAGAAAATGTATTTATAGTTTAAGGACTATGTTGTCTACTTCCCCTAACTTAATTGTACAATGTACTCTTAATAGTGATGTATATATCACGTCAGGTTTGCTCAGATCACATATACGTGCATAATATACTATTATATAATTATTTATACTTTTATTTTTTTACTATGCACTCGGTGTGTACTTCAATGTATTATGTCTGAACTAAACATCCAAGCGTAAGGCTTCTCTGCGCTGCCCCATTGAACCATTAGCCCTCGCAGCCGTGGGTCACCGTAGACTGCTTCCCGACATTGTATAGGTGGGCCTTGCTGTTTCGCAGGAGTCCAGAGTCCTTCCAGAAACACTACTGTGATTTGAATCTACCGACCACCACGACTGTTTGGTGTTTAACGTACACACACACACACACACACACACACACACACACACACACACACACACACACACACATGGGAAGCTCAATTTACAGAACACAGGATGGGTTTTCTCAACAATGGCCATTGGTCAGGGTCTGAGTCAGAGTTTGAAAACATCAAGAAATCCAACAGCAAGGGAACAAGCAAACACAGGAACCATGAACATGCTCAAATGTCCAATTTACATTTGTGCAAAATGTCAAATATGTGGTCGAAGTAATGGAATATACAGGCATATACCTTTCACAGGACCTCTTCAAACTGGATACCAATTAAATTGCTGACCCAGTAGTAGTTTATGCTGTTTTAAAGGCTGAAAGGATTTTGCAAAACCAGTACGGTGCTTTTTGATCGAACGGCTTTTACGCATGAAATCCAATATTAATGGAATCGAAAATATAAACTCCCGCTGTTTAATCGGCCTCCTAAAAGGTAACGTTCCAGGGCATAGTTGCAAGTCTTATCTTTGGTAAACGATTGTGTTTTGTTCTTTTCATTCTATTGCAATCTGCATGGATTTTTAAAACGAAAACCATTACGTTTCGAAAAAGAATCTGATCTACAGAACTGACTCGAACACGTACTTATCTTATCATCCTATAGTCCAAATAGTGAAACACGCTGCTGCTAAAACCTTGGAAGACTATGCAGTTGAGGTATTCGTACCATACTTTCACCTTCAACTTGACCCCTTCACCGGGACGGTCGCAGAAGTGCCATTTTCACATAGTCTACGCCAACATTGTATGTCTTCGGCTGTGCAGTGTAGGGTCTGTCTACTTTGCTTTGTCCATTCCTGTATGTTTTCCAGCCTGCATTTCCTCTGGCGGCTCCTTCTTCTGTCGCTCTCCAAGGTGCCTTGTATGGTGATTTTTTAATTGGTGTTGCGTCGGGTGATGTGGCCAAACCAGGAGAGCTTTCGTTGTTTCACCGTTGACAACAAGGTATCTTGATTGCCAGGACGCTTGCTGCTTCACGTATTCGTTCGTCTTGTGTTCGGTGTAAGAAATCCACAGGAGACTCCTGCATTTCAGTTTAAATGCTTCTATGTGTCTCTATGTCTTTGCTGTCAGAATCATCACAGCTCTCGCATCCATAGGTGAGAATAGATACAGCGAGTGCATTGTAGAGTTAAGCTTCATTTGGAAGCTGATGTCTCTGTTCTTCCAGACGATGTTGAATCTTCACATGGCCACGGCAATCCTTGTTTTGATTTATTTTGTTGAGGTGACATCTTTGCTTAAGGCAGAGCATATTCGAATAAGTCTACTTCCCCGAGGTTCTCGTGTTCATCCTGTTGTTAATGGGGTGTTCTAGTTGGCACTGTTGACAAGTATTTTGCTTTTATCAGAGATGACTTTCACCTCACTAGCTTTTACCTTTTCGTCCAGTCTGGTTGTGGGGTCCTGACGTTAATTTTCGCTGCCTCTCACGAAGTCGATATTGTCAAGAAATCAAAGATTACAAGTCGGCCTTCCACCAATATATATGGTATTGCGTTTAATTGACGTATGCATGGTGTTCTCGATGAATATATTGAAGAGGACAGGCGGGAATGGGCACCCTTGACGAACTCCTACAGATGTCCTGTTATATTCAATCAAATTGGTTGTTTAGAAGTACTGCACTGCTAGAGTTGGCATATAGTGTCCATGTAACTTGTATCAGATATTCCTCGTCATATTTTTCATGACGTTCCATAAGATAAGTCAAATGCATTTCTAAAGTCGATGCAATTGTTGATCAGGTCTCTTTGGTGAAAAAGATGTTTTTTCTGTGATCAGTCTTACATTGACAATATTTTGCCTCTGTTCTTCAGTCAGTATTTTTCTGCTTTTCCTTTCAATCTGTTCAAGATAACTCGTAACATACTATTTCTTTGGTGGCTAGTGAGGCTGACGGTTCTGTAATATTTACAGAGATTTATATGTATCTTTTGAGGGAGTGGANTATATGTATACAGCCAATTCCAAAGAACATATTGAGTGGACATTGTGTGTGACCATCGTGTGAATTAAACTAATATTATCTTGGGCAGATACAGCATACTTCTTTTACTTTTAGTTTTCCATTGTCATTGCATACGTATAGCATAATATACAAATGTGGTTAAGATGGTTCAAACTACAGAGGTTACTGTTACAAAATAGCTTCATGTTGACCTTTCCTATGTTATCCAACATCTCGATTTAATTAGCCAAAACAATGCTGCATAATACATGGAATATCTATTAAATTGTAATTTGAGTTATATATATAATACTATTTACTGTGTGGCGCATGCTAATATTTCCTAGCATTTCGTAGGTTGAATGCATTGTCGACGTGTAATGTGTCTGCTTGCCTAGTTAACATTTGAAATGTTCATACAATCTTCTATGTATCGCAGTAGTAATAAATTGTGAGACAATGTTAGTTCTAGATGCTTCGTGTTGGTAAATTGTCAGCATGACGCCTCATACCCCTTGATCTAATGGTTAGTCACGTACTCGTCGAAGTGCGAAGCGCAAAGAGTCAATGCCATCAACTTACAGATCTCTTTTGGCCATATCCTTATATCTCAATTTAGTTCCGACAGTCACACGTTTGCTACATGAAAATGAAATCAAATAAAAACCATTCAATGTTAAACGTATCTTATTTATAATACCTGCGCACGATCTCGTTAAAATGGAAACCTGTAATAATATGTCATCAGGAAAATGTTTTGAGGGTTTCATGGGAATATAACCTTTTGCGGTGATAGTTCAACATTACAGCAATTCATTTACAGGTGACACATTGCAGTGGCCGCCGTCGTCAAGCAACCTGAAGATGGATATTGTGACGTCATCCTTGCTGCTGGTCTTCGCTGTGTTTGTCAACTGTACTGTCATAGCATCCACCCCGTACACACGGTGTCCACTCACATGCGCCTGTAACGGCACGTTTGTGTCCTGCAGTCACAGTTATTTGACAGACATTCCGAAATTTCCGCGCGAGACTCAAACAATTGACATAAAGTTTAACAATATCAGTCGTTTGCGGGCGGACGCATTCTCGGAACTTGCGAACCTGAAGACATTACATATATCCAATAACAACATCCGATCAATTGATGAGAGAGCATTCAAAGGATTGGCGTCACTAGATGGTCTTCTTTTAAAGGAAGAATCGCTAAATACGTTTCAAAATGGCTCATTTCGTTTCTTGTCCAGCTTGAAGAATTTGTGAATGCGCGCGAAATTCATACAAACACCACAAGCAGAGATATGCTTGTTGAAACATCTGCATCACCTGACACTGGAAATGTTTAAATTATCTTCAGCGATGTTTCATTCATGCTTTGAGGAACTCGTTCAATTGCAAAGTCTGTTTTTGCTCAATATGCAAAATAGTAACATGTCTCGTGCTACATTTCATCCTTTCCGGGATTCGGTGAAGGTATTGATCTTGCAAGGATGCGGACTGCACCACCTGGCGGCCGACATGTTCTATGACCTGTCACAGCTAGTTTCATTGGATCTGACTGATAACGATATTACTGCTCTGCCACGATATATATTCGCGAGACACACCCATTTAGTTCAAATAGTTCTGTCAAAAAACAAATTGAAGGTTATCTCCAGCGAGTTACTGAGTCCGTTGAGGCATCTTCACGTCCTGAACACTGCTAATAATCCGCACTTGACCATGACGCTGGGAGCAGAATTTGACAACATGACGCAATTACAACAGCTCATCCTCGCAGGAACGAACCTGACGTCACTCGATAATGACACTTTTCGCCACATGCGTAACTCTGCGCTCAAACAACTTAACATGAAAAAATGTAATTTGCATTGCATAAGCAGAGGGGCGTTCCGTCCGCTCGTCAAAATAACTGAGTTGGTACTCAGTGACAACCCGCTCAGCAGTTCGGCTCTGCACGAAGCGTTGTTTGGTCTGCAAGGGGCGCCACTTAGAGAATTGGTAATGTCGAATCTCCACTTGGGCGAGTTGTCGGCGACGTTGTTCGAAGGACTCGGAGACACAAACATCACACAGGTTTGGTTACAAAACTCAGGCATCGCCTCCGTCAAGAAGGGTGCGTTTCGCAAGCTGCAGAAACTCACCAGGTTACACCTGAACACTAACAAAATTACACTGTTTGAAGACCGCGTGTTCGAAGATCTGCCCGACCTAGTTTACCTGAACCTAGAAGACAACAACATCGTCGATTTGCCGTCAGCCACGCGAGTCGGTTTGTGGCCAGGTCTGTCCGTGCTCGATTTGGATATGAATTCTATCAAGCATATCAACTATGAGTCGCTGAAAGGCTACACCAATCTCACGAAACTGTATCTGAGACATAACAACATCTACAAGATCAGCGATGACGCGTTCAAGCCGTTGTCCCGGCTGACGACACTTGACCTGCGGGAGAACAGAATCAGTAGGTTGTCGCCTGGAACTTTCGACCCTCTGACCAGATTGGAAATACTCTTGCTGGCTAAAAACGACATTACGCTCGAAACATCTTCGCTGTTCCAGGTGTGTACGACTTGATTTATTACTCTAATAATACGTGTCTATCAGATACAACATAGAAATGTCCGCTGCCTGCGATTAGTTGAAGAACATCATAATGAGTAAAATACCCGATAACAGTAAAGTAAATTGCCAAACTAAATGCATCAACTTCACTAATATTAAGTGTTTATCAATGTACGTTTCCTTTTACACCAGCAAATTGTCGCCAGAGATAATATATAGGATTTATATAAAATATGTATAGAATCCATGCTTGATAGAATTCCTATCCAAATGTGTGTGTGTGTGTGTGTATATATATATATCTATATATACATATATATATATATATATATATATATATATATAT
>SDWI01000049.1:833295-865210 GCA_009193005.1 Lamellibrachia luymesi | reverse complement strand
TTTGGTAGAACTTTCGCTTGTTCCCAACGCATGGATCAAGCGCAGGCTGTGTCAGTTGTAATCCTAGAGATGACTGGTTGATTGGTTGAGCGATTTCAGCAATCCCTGTGCATTGGAGTTATTAATTTTAGTGTCTTGCTTGTTAACATGTAATAATGTCAATGCAAAAGTCAATGTGGCTTCAAAGTGGACGAAGCTAAACGTTACGTTTAGACATTTAAAAGTATCCAAGGTTGACGACCTCAGTCATTTATATGATTAGTTTTTGCTATTATCATTACAACGCATGTGCGCACAGGGAATTATGGGACACGCTCTGTCCGTGCATAGATAGTTGAACAGCAACAGGAAAAAGTGTGTGAGTTTTAAAATCCCGTGTGTTTGATGAGCACTCCGGTTGTTAAATTACATATAAATTAACATTGCCATTGCAACATACGTCGCACGTGATTCAAATCAAGCGAAGACGATAAAACATTGGAATGACAGAATGCAAAACAAATACGAGAAACCACGTCATTTGGTGTGCTTCGCTAACACCACGTTTGCTTTACAATTGACCTGTAATTGCAATGGGATTGCCGGGATTCTTCTTATGATATATGTTGTTATTGCCTACCATAGCGTGCCTCGATACAGCTATATAGTATGGGGTATTGTGACATTAGTAACTGTATAACTGCATGCTGATATATCGTTCTGTTCCTTAGTCACGTGATACATGTTAATGGCAATATATTACGATATACTAACCAGAGGTTTGCTTAGAATGTGTAACATAATAGTATTTCACTATGATAAATACGTTGTATGAGGTCAACCACAGCACCAGGAAAGGGAAGTAGACATGGGTAGACACACCCTCCGGAAATCAACTACCAATGTCACGAAACAGGCCCTAGAATTGAACCCCAAGGAAAACGAAAACCAGGTAGACCAAATAATTGGAGGAAATCAGTACACGAGGAAATAAAGAAGCATGATCTGAAATTAAGAAAGCCGCCAATAAGAGTGCGCTAGAGAAGTGTCGTTTTCTGCACTTTGCCTTAGACGACGAGGATTAACTAATTAAATATGAGGTCAAGGAATTACTGTTAAATCACCGAGATAAATTGTTCCATTACACAGAGCAACATGCCCCAGGGTGCGGCCTTGTCCCACTATTCCATATGCACGCACAAACTATATGTTATGTATATATTTGAAATCACGACGTTTTACGTGTCATTAAAAATACATGCCGATCGTCTTCACCCACCACCCTCTGTTACTCTGGTTGTTTTCAGTTACAATTGTATTAGATGTATTTTAGTTGTTGTTGATAATCTTAACCTAGAACCAGTTAACTAATCTGCTTTAGCTGGTTCCCAGCTTTAGCAAATATGATTAATATAGGTGAAATAGCATGTTATGTAATCAAAGAGTCGTTGTCTCGATGTTACCTAGATGTCACTTGTTGATCCTTCTCGCAATAAAATGCTTTGCAAAATGTGGGCTCTCGGCGTTCATAGGAAATAAAATGTCAGTCTGGTGCGTATTTGTCGATATTGTAGGACATCACTACGAAACATTACGCTCCCGACATTGTAGATGAACGGGTTCAATACAGAGCTAAGTGTAAATATCAGTCTCACATCCACAAGAAGAGAAACACCGACACTAAACCGCAAGTTGAAGGTGCTATATCAAGTCATCCAGTCGTGTGTAAAACCCCGATCCGAAATCGAGCAGCTCTTCCGTTTCTCAATAGAGTAAATGCTATCGAGGCGTAGCAAACTGCCTTGAACAGGAGGCTGCATGCAATAAATAACGTGGGGGACAGCAGTACTCACTGGCATAGTACGGTGGAGAAGTGTTGGAATTGCCAGCGCAGTTGCGCACCCAGCGACCGTCACAACGCTGCCTACTACCAAGGTAGCGCATTCATTGTCCGTGGGACATTCAGGGTGAAATATGTGGATCCCTCGCCGACAGAAGGCACATCGACACAAACGCTACAAGCAACACCGAGAATAGTACCGATGCGTGGCCGAACCAAAATAGTATATGCACTCTTTCTATGGACTTTGGCACGATGGTCCAGATAATTCAACAAACACAAGAGACAGTGTCCGCAACGGTCAACGCAAACAAGTAGACTACTGTAGACGTATCCATATGTCGAAAATACACCGCAATCACGAGCAAGTTATCGGGCAAGCTTTGCCCACACAACAAACGTATGGACAGCGTTTAACAAGACTGCCACCCAAGGCAAAGGTCCAGATTGCAAGTGGACAAGGAAGCCATTGGCTTATCGAGAGTCCAACATTTTTAATATATGTGTAATCCGCCCTCTTGACATATCCAAGAGTACATTGGCTTCTGCACCGTTATTCAACAGGTCAAAGCGGCCATTGTCTTCAGCCGCAAAACTGGGTACGTTGTTCCACATTGTCATGTTTTCTGATAAATGAACGCACATGTGCTGCCATAAATGTTATAATATAGCGAATGGAATGTTTACAAACATTTAATTGGACGCTTCAATCCACTGTGTTGGTTTCAAGTCTGTAGCAATCGCACATCCTGCAGCCGACCACAAACCGTCTCAATCGCACATCCTGCAGCCGACCCCCAACCGTCTCAATCGCACATCCTGCAGCCGACCCCCAACCGTCTCAATCACACATCCTGCAGCCGACCCCCAACCGTCTCAATCACACATCCTGCAGCCGAACCCCAACCGTCTCAATCGCACATCCTGCAGCCGACCCCCAACCGTCTCAATTGCTGCAATGAATATGTCTGCATCAGTAGTCAAAATTATGTGCAGCTGTTCGGGTGGTAGACGTGGAAGTAATTATGGCTGTAGGATGACAGTAATAAGTGGATACCTAATGTTGACGACGATCCATTCCAGTGATCGCTGCTTCGTTGTTATGTTGCTGTAATCGACGGTACGCAGACGACTCGACACTGATCGCCGAATCGAGAGAACAAATTACACAACACAAAATTTATTAATCAGTCAGGCTGTTTCATATATAATGGCTCACTAGCCAACATTGAAATCAACAGCACAAAACGATGTTCGGGTTTGATTGACTACCGCCAGTGGCGTCACAATCCAACTAATTGATATATGGAAGTCAACAGAAGTCACACACACACACACACACACACACACACACACACACACACACACACACACACACACACACACACACACACACACACGCACATTCACTCACACACATCCTTAATTGAAAGGAAACCCTACAGTGGTCCGGTCCTAAGCCGTGTCCACCGCCGAAACAGATTAATGTGGTCCCAACAGCATCTTCGGTGGACTCCCCAACGGTGTGGCAGTCATGCCTTGGATGCTTCATTCGCCTGATCTGAGCCACATCGAACTTCATAGGCGCGTGTGTCGAAGTGGTCAGATACCAACTAACACACAGGAACTAATCCAGGTACTGCTAGACGAGTGGGACAGAATCTCGCAGCAGACAATACGACGCCTGGTGCAAAGCATGTGACACAGATACGTTGCCTGTATCACAGCCAAGAGTAGTCAAACACGTTATTAAAGTGTGACTTTACAAAATTGCCCTGCGAGACTTATGGCTGTCATACACAGTAGTCGCTGCTCTTACTGCCGATTTAATGTCAGATTTTTGTAAATAAAATATCGGGCTTTCCATATCAGTACAATTGTTTTTATTATGTTGTGTTCCAACGTTATAGTAGGTTTCTTTTGAAGCTGGGCATGCGAATAGGTCAACAATTGTTAAAAGCCACTAGCTCTCACCCTAATCATTGACCCTATATATAACCCCTAACTTTAATGAATACGCGCTCGATCATGATAGCGACACCACGGACAAAGAAATCAAATGTGAGTCATATCCGTCATTGAACAATGTCGTTTCAGGCTGTGCGGGAGAGCGGGGTCTAACGGGTTGGACTATGTAGTGGCTGGTTGCCAGCAAACTATGCATGCGTCATTAACGATTGGGTCCCAGTCTACGACGACACGATCTGGCTGGCTTGGAGGACGACAGGAATCAACGTCTGCCTGGATCGTACTACTTGACGGTAACTCAGGTGAATGCATGTATATGAGTAGATACACACGTGTGCTGTTTTCGTGTATATTATGTTCATAACTTTGCCTACCACATTTAATGCAAGGAACTCATTTGAGCATTCGCGCCAATTGGAAAATACGTGGTGTTCGCATAGTTTCGATTTACGCAGAGAGCTAGACGCGTCGCCCTGTCAGAGATGACTCACTGCTACTCTTTACGCGCTTCTAACAAGACATCTCAGTCCTAAAGCTATGTCAGTAATCATACTAAAGAAGCATTTTCATTTGTTCGAGGTTTCAAATGTTCTGTAGTGAAACAACCAAGCTAAATGACTACAAGTTGCATTCTTTATGTGCTACATCATATAAATTACATCCAGCGAGGGAATATATACTTGGGCTTGGAACCATATCGTTCTAGCTTTATTCACCAGAACCCTGGTCGTTTTACCGTTGAGCTCCATATCTATCACGAAGGATATGCCAGTGACCCTGTTCGTTGTTTTTTCACAGAACCTACTTTACCAATATCGCTACCTGGTGGCGGCACTATTTAAGTATAGCCCTTCATTTATAGTCCTCTGTGAGAATGAGTATGTTATCATATCCCACATTCACTGTTTCTCAACTAATGCTAACGCGACATTTTGGACTTCCGTCTGTGTATCGGATAGAACTAGATGACTTAAACAGATAAAGGTTGGGTGACGTAGATCATTAGTCTTGTTGTTAGCAGTGTGGTTGCCCTCAATGTACCTTGGTTTAAATAATCTAGCACATACGTTAGCATTTTTTTCGCTGTTTCCGGTATCCAGTGGATGTTATCAGATTGGTTTCGTATTAAGTGATGCGTCATCGCGTGTGGGTATACTACAGTGCTCTTAATATATTGTAGAATCATCGTTGTACCCGTAAGGTGATCAAATTCCACCTGTGGTAATCAATAGAGTATTTGAGTTCTGGTATGGCGCTAATAGAATGGGGAAAACACTCTCTTGAAGCGATCCTTTTCAGGTAGTTGATAGTTGTTTGTGGTTTCTTCGCCCTGTCTTTGATTCCCACCAATGTGATATCGACCTCTGGATGTATACCTTCCGTCTCTAATGGGTGTGTCATTATTAGTTCGAGGTTTCAAATTTTCGCTTCAGGGTAACTGTCCACTTGGATATCTCGTACTTCGATTCTGTAAATTTAAAAACGTTCGAATCTAGATATGTTCTGGCATTCTTGGTGTCCTGTCTGACTTCTTGAACACTGTGTTTCTATGTATGGACGGTACGGTAGAGAACCGCTGAGCCGGAACAGGTGAAGGGGTTAACCTGTACGATTCACTCTTGGTCTGGATGTAGTTAGAATATAATGAGATGTGGACGGGGTGGAAGCACCGGAGAACACTAGGAAGATTGTATATAATGAGGTGTGAACGGTGTGGAAGCACCGGAGAACATTAGGAAGATTGTATATAATGAGATGTGGACATGGGTGGAAGCACCAGAGAACATTAGGAAGATTGCATATAATGAGATATACATGTTGTGGAAGCACCGGAGAACACAAGGAAGATTGTATCGCCAGCGGTAGGAAGGAATTCCCGAAACTTGCAGAAGAAAGGAGTGGTTGTGAGGTGGCGTTGGTGATCTGGTGTAGACTGATGTTGAGATGGTTTAATGATAGTCGTAGAACACAAAGGCGGTGGCCCTGGTGATAAAGAAGGTGTCGGCCGCCCGCATCTCATCGACACAGATTTAGACACAGGAGCGGTACTAGCGGATATGGTGGAGAGTGCAAGCGGTGGGGTGGAGTCGATAGTGGAGTAGGGAGGTATTCACGTGAGGCTGGTCGGCCGCGTTGCCTAGGCAGGCAGTGTTACAACCTGACCTCTCCCTGGCTCTGTTAGCAGTGTGGTAGACGAGCTGATCACTGCCTTCTTCCTTGGTTTACCTCGTGGTAGTTTGGTTGTGGTAGACGTTGTGCTCCTTGGCTGGGGCGTTATCTCTGACTCACACTGTGAGTCCTCAGAGACAACAGTCTTACCTCGTCAGTGTTGTCTCTCGTCGATTGGATGGTTGTTCTTTTCCGCATTCGCGGTAGGCTGAATCAGTCGAGGATGGACGTTCTACATGTGCCTATGTTGGTGCCCCTCCATACTCATCTGATTATCCTCCATGTCTAGCCTCATGAGTATAATGTCATTCGTTCTGCATGCAACACATAGTTTCGTTTTACGGAAGCAACCGTCGAACATTAAGCGAATTCGACACTGCGCACTGAACTCCTTGACCCGCAGACGGCTAGGGGCGACGTTTTATCTGATGTGATTCATTACAATATTTAATGCGCTTCTAGAAAGATTGCACATTTCTCAAATAGCTTAGCTACTCGTAGTGCAAAGGGACATTTTCTGATACGGTCAGTAACATAACGTGCTTGTTATGTAATTATGTTATTTTAGCTCCAGTGGCAATGGTAAATTACGTGCGTTCGTGCGTTTTATTAGACATGACGTCATTTTGATTGGGTCACGTGTCAGCCTGGATTGTTGTTCTGGTGCTTACTATTGTTGCTGTTGTTAACGTTGCTGGTGGTGTTGCTGCTGGTGTTGATGTTGCTGCAGTAGCTGCTGTAGTTGCTGCTGTTGCTTCCGTGGCTGTTGCTCAATGCTGATACAGTAATTGTTGTTATCTTGGCAGTCGTTGCTGATATTACAGTAGTTTCTGCACTTGTTATCGCTGTTGTTGTTGTTGTTGTTGTTGTTGTTGTTGTTGTTGTTGTTGTTGTTGTTGTTGTTGTTGTTGATGATGTTGATGTTACTGTAGTTATGCCGGTTGTTGCTGCTGCTGCAGCTGCTGCTGCCGCCGCCGCCGCCGCCGCCGCCGCCGCCGCCGCCGCCGCCGCCGCTGCTGCCGCCGCCGCCGCTGCTGCTGCTGCTGCTGCTGCTGCTGCTGCTGCTGCTGCTGCTGCTGCTGCTGCTGCAAGTCGGCCGCGGTGTATAAACGTATATCTACCTGGTTCTGTGGTAGACGAGCTGATCACTGCCGGAGTCAGATCACAGTTGAGAATTGCATTGGTGGCCATGTTAACGTTTTGTCTGATTATAAGAAAACGTGACAACTAAAAATCCTGAAACTTTTTCACAGCAACTGCCATCATCTCATTGACATGCTGACCAAGTTTTATCAAAATCACAAACCTCCAGCTCTTTTAAAACACCCCGACGTGCAATGCCCATCAATTTTTAAAGAAATAGCCATGTATTCATGCGCCCACCAGGCCCATAGCAGAAAAATTCCCATAAAACCCTCCGCTGTTAAACTCTCAAAAAAATGCACCATTTCACAGCCAATACCTTCTACAAACAAACCTGTGAATATGCCTGCTCAATTGCACTTATGTCACATCATATGAATTCTTTAAATTCACATATCGCAATTTAATACGCCCTACATTCGTGTGAAACAATAAACAGGAAGGTCAACTGTGGTCTTACCCCAAATAGGGAATTTGTTTGTTTCAGAAAGTGTCAAATTTTATATCAAGTTGCGGCACAGTGTATATGTAGACACATTATGGAACACTCCTACTTGTCAAGTCATTATTATTTGTTTGACAGCCAAGTCTAAACAATGCTTTGTCCGTATTATTAGCTGAAAACCAGTCACATAATTTAATTATAGGTCGATTTTGACACTTGATAAATCATAGATCATGTACACTAGATTTACATAGCACTGCGAACCAATGAAGCCTGCTTACTGTCCCTTTGAATATACTAATGAGTTTATTTTTAAATTATTATTCATATAATTGCTTGATTTTAAACCAAACGTGGCATAACTTTGTAAGAAAATTGGACATTTTTCACATTTAACAGGATTTAGGGTAAATTCCAATGATTCAGGTTTGTCCAATTTTATTGTTTATGTGACTGCTTTCATACTTCTAGTTGATAAGATACAAGGCGAACGGCTTGATTTCAATACGCCACCATAAAAGGGTATCACATGACCAGATGCCAGTCGCGGCCAGATTTGAAAATGCTGATCTACGCAGTGCTTCCAGTGGGTGTGACACAACCAAAATACAACTATTCTGTCCAAATTTGTTACACAATGTTGCTAACGCACTGGGCCACAAGACAAATATCACCAATGATCGCTCTAGTCCAAAATGGTTACCTGTTCCGTCACATACTTATGTCATACCCCCTAATTTTCGCAAACTTTCCATTTTGGCATCCGATCTGTATCATGATGTTCGTGATTGCTACTGCTGTCTGCCTTTTCCAAGCAAACTGTTCACTTTTCCTATCAACCTGTGCCTATGGGAATGATTATATCTTATGTTAACCACTTCAGAGTTATGGTTAGCTAGGGATGGGGTTAGCTAGAGATGGGGTTAGCCAGGCATGTGGTTAGCTAAAGATGGGGTTAGCTACGGTTAGGGTTGCAAAGTACTGCACACAACATGAAATTGGTATTGATATGTGGTGAGCAGACATTTTGGAAAGGCAACAGTTATTGTTGATATTAAAAATTGCTTATTGTACACTTTTAGCTTACCACAAGTTCTATAATGCTATTTTAGCATATGAAAAATAAAAAAATTGTATTTATTAGCAATGAAATATCATATTAAACATCAACTTGCGCAATATATCAGCTCGTGCACATCAAACGTTATAGTACAAAACTAAAATGTACATTTATTTGACATGTTTTATATTTAGTAGATCGGTTATAAGACACCTCCTAAGGGAGACTGTTAAACAGTTTAAATAGTAGCGGCGTTTAACCAGTAATGATCTTGTTCACTAGATGGAATCTATAACATACATATAATAATATAATATTATCCAGTCTGACACCGACAATTGTCTAAGTCAAACACACACAACATGGGACAGGTTAGCAACCGTTTTTATTTATTTATTTATTTTCCAAAATATGAGCCCTAATTATATTATCATAATTGCAAATTATAAAAATTATAAGAAATTTGTTATAACAAACTAATAATTTCATCCAAATTACGTGTAATATCCACAATTAAGCTAATAACAACGACCGAAACATAAGCATATCAACATTTTATAACCGTGTTTGTGACCCCGACTTCCGTCTATTTGGAGTCAGACCACAGTTGAGAATTGCATTGGTCGCCATGTTAACGTTTTGTGTGATTATAAGAAAACGTGACAACTAAAAACCCTGAAACTTTTTCACAGCAACTGCCATCATCTCATTGACATGCTGACCAAGTTTTATCAAAATCACATACATTCAGCTCTTTTAAAACACCCCGACGTGCAATGCCCATAATTTTTTAAAGAAATAGCCATGTATTCATGCGCCCACCAGGCCCATAGCAGAAAAATTCCCATAATATAAACCCTCCGCTGTTAAACTCTCAAAAAAATGCACCATTTCACAGCCAATAGCTTCTACAAACAAACCTGTGAATATGCCTGCTCAATTGCACTTATGTCACATCATATGAATTCTTTAAATTCACATATCGCAATTTAATACGCCCTACATTCGTGTGAAACAATAAACAGGAAGGGCAACTGTGGTCATACCCCTGCCGTCTTCCTTGGTTCACCTCGTGGTAGTTTGGTTGTGGAAGACGTAATGCTCCGTGGCGAGGGCGTTATCTCTATCTCAGAGACCATAGTCGGCTTACTCTCGTCAATGTTGTCTTTCGTCGATTTGTAAAGTATATGCCAATTTGATTTAATTAGTGTTTAATATGTAATGCTACTAATTCATTAGGAGGTGTTTATTCGATGTATTAAGCCTAGATTAGTGGCAGAAAAGCAGGTTTCGAAACGTTTGTAGTTAAAACACCAAAGTTAATATGGACAAAATCCATATGGTGCCAAAGATTGATGGTAATGTTTACTCGCTTCAGTCCTCCCTTTAGTCCTGACATTTGCTAACTTGCTCTGACCTCGGAGGTCAACGTCATTGGGGAACTGAGAGGGAGTCCTGCAAACCCTGGATTTGGCGCAGCTCCAAGAGTTCAAAAAGTATAACTTGCAAACTGGGCAAGGAAATGCTGGCAGACGTCATTGTCCAGCGGTTGAGAGGGTGGGTGGATTTAATAATTTGGCCAATGGTACAGCGTATTGTAATTGGCAATTACAGCGCCTCTAGTGACAGCGTCTGATTTTGAGAAATTGAGAGTATAAATACCCCGGAGGAGCGTTTCCAAAGGGCGGGAAAGACTATTTTTAAATTCACACTGAGGAGTGTAGTCATGCCGAATTTTAGGCATCCAAATTATCAGTAAGGGTGGTCCTGCCGGGCCATACGTGCTTTAGATTTCAACATTTCCGGTCAAAATGTATAGGTCAAATCTTCTAGACTTTAAGAGTCTATATACATTTTAAGTGATGTTTACATTCTCTACTCTTCTATACGGTTTACAGTAATATATATATATATATTCACAGTTTCTTTTCATTGTCATCGTGCATGATTATATTGTGACATGTATGTAGCCGTCTGATAAAACACGATTAAAATCGCTTCGAACCTGGAGAACAATGCTTTCATTAAACTTATGTAGTATTCTATGTACTTACTGGTCGAGTGAGTACAAATTCAGTTACATATCTCGACAATGAATGCCTCCCGAACTATTGCGTGCGGCACCGAAGAAGATAAGAAGAGGGAGGCATATATCTTACAGATTGTTGTGTCGATTGGATGGTTGTGCTTTTCCGGATTCGCGATAGGCTAAATCAGTTGAGGATGGAAGTTTAATGTTTTGCTGGTTCCGTGGCAATACACACCGTCTTTAGTTGCCTATTCTCCTTGGCTGCCTATCACGCTAGCCAGCTACAAGAGTTCATACCAACCATAATTATCAGCTATACTGCCTCTATTTCTTGATGAATCAGAGTATGTGGCCCTAATACTCCATGGAATGGATATAATTCAGGAGGCGTACGCGAGGAAGTCAATGCTGGTTCTTGTCATCACTCTGGACCAGTCTCTCTACACCATAGCCAAGCCGATACGGTGTTGGAACTGGTCATTAAAGCACTGAGAGGACCGCTGTGCATAATCACTGTTTGAGTCCCTATAGGCACAGACTTGTCATGCTACGGCTCATAGTCCGATGATGACATACACACCAATTATAGCATAACTAATTTTGTTATGAAAAGTGTTAGTGTTAGGTAACGTAGGTTAACACATACATACCAATTATAGGATGACTCATTTTGTTATGAAAAGAAAGGTGAAGTTTAGTTGCTGATTTTAACAACTGGAATATAGAGAAGGAGGAGAGAGGGTATATGGGTAGTTGGTAACAGACTTCACTTACTATTAGAAGTAGGACTTCCTCCGTTGCCACACAAACTCTTTGGAATTCAAGGTCCGTAATGTATGCAATGCCTATACTGTAGTACACCTGTATAGGCTATGGCCAATGATGTAGGCTAGATAGACTAATATATATTATGCCATGGCAAATATCTGAATATGTAAATAAATAATGTTTTTATTAATACGCTTAGTAAAATATACATTGTTATATAGTGCCCCTTAGATAAGGTGTCGTTCACTTGACACACGATACACACATTTCAATGAATAACACACATACAATACAATAATGAATAGGGGCGGTGTTTAACGTACGCCGTGCACACACTGTCGCCTTGTGACCGGGATCCAGGGTATACATATAGTCGAAGTTTAATACCGTCTCCAGCTGTTCGCCCCGCAGCCAAGCTGTACTCAGTGAGGTTCAGGCGGCAGAGCACATCAGGTGCTTCACCAGATAATCTGACTTCGAACTCTTAACCAACCTGGTGAACTATTATTTCGTGCATCTGTAGTGATGGAATTTAGCAGAACTACATCGTCAGCATATTCCCAGTTGCAGAGATTTTCCTTTTTACTCAGATTGTCTGACACAGCTTGCAACGTGATATTTCAGCTTGGATCACACTATTTAATTTTGATCGTTGGCTGTGTGTTCATGTGCGAGACATGGCAAATCTTTAAGAAACACACATAAACACGCACGCACGCACCCTCGCATGCACGCACGCACGCACGCACACACACACACACACACACACACAGCCAATGACTTATGTGAAGGTAAGCTCAATTTACAGAACACACGACGGGTTTTCTCAACAATGGCTATTGAGTCAGAGTTTGAAGACATCAAGAAATCCAAAAGCAAGGCAACAAGCAAACACAGGAACCAGGAACATGTTAAAATGTCCAATTTACATTTGTGCAAAATGTCAAATCTGTGGTCGAAGTAATGGAATATACTGGCATATACCTTTCACAAGACCTTTTCTAACTGGATACCAATTAAATTGCTGACCCAGTAGCAGTTTATGCTGTTCGAAAGGCTGAAAGGATTTGACAAAACCAGTACGGTGCTTTTTTGATCGAACGGCTTTTCCGCATGAAATCCAATATTAATGGAATCGAAAATATAAACTCCCGCTGTTTAATCGGCCTCCTACAAGGTAACTTTCCAGGGCATAGTTGCAAGTCTTATCTTTGGTAAACGATTGTGTTTTGTTCTTTTAATTCTATTGCAATCTGCAGGAATTTTTAAAACGAAAACCATTACGTTTCGAAAAAGAATTTGATCTACAGAACTGACTCGAACACGTACTTATCTTATCATCCTATAGTCCAAATTGTGAAACACGCTGCTGCTAAAACCTTGGAAGACTATGCAGTTGAGGTATTCGTCCCATACTTTCACCTTCACCTTGACCCCTTCACCGGGACGGTCGCAGAAGTGCCATTGTAACATAGCCACCTTTGTATGTCTTCGGCTGTGCGTAGCAGGGTCTGTCTGCTTTGCTTTGTCCATTCCTGTGTGTTAACCAGCCGGTATTTCCTCTGGCGGCTCCTTCTTCTGTCGCTCTCCAGGGTGCCTTGCATGGTGATTTTTGAATTGGTGTTGTGTCGGGTGATGTGGCCAAACCAGTAGAGCTTTCGTCGTTTCACCGTTGACAACAAGGTCTCTTGCTTGCCAGGACGCTTGCTGTTCCACGTATTCGTTCGTTTTGTGTTCGGTGTAAGAAATGCACAAGAGTCTCCTGCATTTCAGTTTAAACGTTTCTATGTGTCTCTCTGTCTTTGCTTTCAGAATCACCACAGCTCTCGCATCCATAGATGAGGATGGATAAAGCGAGTGCACTGTAGAGTTAAGCTTCATTTGGAAGCTGATGTGTCTGTTCTTCCAGACGATGTTGAATCTTCACATGGCCACGGCAATCCTTGTTTTGATTTCTTTTGTTGAGGTGACATTTTTGCTTAAGGCAGAGCATATTCGAATAAGTCTACTTCCTCGAATTTCTCGTGTTCATCCTGTTGTTAATTGGGGTGTTCTAGTTGGTACTCTTGACAACTACTTTGCTTTTTTCAGAGTTGCCTTTCACCTGACAAGCTCTTACCTTTTCGTCCACTCTGGTTGTGGGGTCCTGACGTTAATTTTCGCTGCCTCCCACGAAGTCGGTATTGTCAGGAAAACAAAGATTACAAGTCGGTCTTCCACCAATATATATGGAATTATGTTTGATTGACGTATGCATGGTGTTCTCGATGAATATGTTGAAGAGTACAGGCGAGTGTGGACACCCTTGACGAACACCTACAGATGTCCTGTTATATTCAATCAAATTGGTTGTTTAGAAGTACTGCACTGCTAGACTTAGCATATAGTATCCATGTAACTTGTATCAGATATTCCTCGTCATATTTTTTCATAACGTTCCATAAGATAAGTAAAATGCATTTCTAAAGTCGATGAAATTGTTGATCAGGTCTCTTTGGTGAAACAGATGTTTTTTCTGTGATCAGTCTTACCTTGACAATATTATGCCCCTGTTCTTCAGTCAGTATTTTTCTGCTTTTCCTTTCAATCTGTTCAAGATAATTCGTAACATACTATTTCTTTGATGGCTTGTGAGGCTGATGGTTCTGTAATATTTACAGAGACTTAGATGTCTCTTTTAAGGGAGTGGAATGATCATGGATCATATATATACGTATACAGCCAATTCCAAAGAACATGTTGAGTAGACATCGTGTGTGACCATTGTGTGAACTAAATTAATATTGTCTTGGGCAGATACAGCATAGTTCTTTTACTTTTAGTTTTCCATTGTCTACAGTGCATACGTATAGCATAATATACAAATTTGGTTAAGGTGGTTCAAACTACAGAGGTTACTGTTGCAAAATAGCTTCATGTAGACCTTTCCTATGTTAACCAACTTCTCGACTTAATTAGCCAAAACAATGCTGCATAATACATGGAATATCTGTTAAATTGTAATTTGAGTTATATATATAATAATATTTATTGTGTGGCGCATGCTAATAATTCCTAGAATTTCGTAGGTTGAATGCATTGTCGACGTGTAATGTGTCTGCTTGCCTCGTTAACATTGGAAATGTTCATACAATCTTCTATGTATCGCAGTAGTAATAAATAACACGTATTACTCAATAATAATATTTTTGTAGTGTTGTAGCAGACGTGGCTACCTTCTATATTGTGAGACACTGCTAGTTCTAGATGCTTCGTGTTGGTAAATTGTCAGCATGACGCCTCATACCCTTGATCTAATGGTTAGCCCAGTACGCGTCGAAGTGCGAAGGGCAAAGAGTCAATGCCATCGTCTTTCAGATCTCTTTTGACCATATCATTATATCTCAATTTAGTTCCGACAGTCACACGTTTGCTACATGAAAATGAAATCATATAAAAACCAATCAATGTTAAACGTGTCTTATTTATAATACCTGCGCAAGATCTCGTTAAAATTGAAACCTGTAATAATATGTCATCACGATAATTTTTTTAGGGTTTCATGGGAATATAACATTTAGAGGTGATGGTTCAACATTACAGCAATTCATTTACAGGTGACACATTGCAGTGGCCGCCGTCGTCAAGCAACCTGAAGATGGATGTTGTGACGTCATCCTTGCTGCTGGTCTTCGCTGTGTTTGTCAACTGTACTGTCATAGCATCTACCCCGTACACACGGTGTCCACTCACATGCGCCTGTAACGGCACATTTGTGTCCTGCAGTCACAGCTATTTGACAGACATTCCGAAATTTCCGCGCGAGACTCAAACAATTGACATAAAATTTAACAATATCAGTCGTTTGCGGGCGGACGCATTCTCGGAACTTGCGAACCTGAAGACATTACATATATCCAAGAACAACATCCGTTCAATTGATGAGAGAACATTCAAAGGATTGGCCTCACTAGAAGGTCTTGTTTTAAAGGAAGAATCGCTAGATACGTTTGAAAATGGCTCATTTCGTTTCTTGTCCACCTTGCAGTATTTGCGCATGCGCACGAAACTCATACAACCACCACAAGCAGATATATGCTTGTTGAAACATCTGCTTCACCTGAGACTGGAAATGTTTAAATTCTCTTCAGCGATGTTTCATTCATGCTTTGAGGGACTCGTTCAATTGCAAAGCCTGTTTTTGCTCAATATGCAAAATAGTAACATGTCTCGTGCTACATTTCATCCTTTCCGGGATTCGGTGAAGGTACTGATCTTGCAAGGATGCGGACTGCACCACCTGGCGGCCGACATGTTCTACGACCTGTCACAGCTAGTTTCATTGGATCTGACAGATAACGATATCACTGCTCTGCCACGAGATATATTCGCGAGACACACCCATTTAGTTCAATTGGTTCTGTCAAAAAACAAATTGAAGGTTATCTCCAGCGAGTTACTGAGTCCGTTGAGGCGTCTTCAAATCCTGAACACTGCTAATAATCCGCACTTGACCATGACTCTGGGAGCAGAATTTGACAACATGACGCAATTACAACAGCTCATCCTCTTAGGCGTGAACCTGACGTCACTCTATAATGACAGTTTTCGCCACATGCGTAACTCTGATCTCATACAACTTAACTTGAGAAAATGCAAGTTGCATTTCATAAGCAGAGGGGCGTTCCGTCCGCTCGTCAAAATAACTAATTTGGTACTCAGTGGAAATCCGCTCAACAGTTCGGCTCTGCACGAAGCCTTGTTTGGTCTAGAAGGGGCGCCACTTAGAGAATTGGTAATGTCGAATCTCAACTTGGGCGAGTTGTCGGCGACGTTGTTCGAAGGACTCGGAGACACAAACATCACAGTGGTTTGGTTAGAAAGCTCACACATCGCCTCCATCAAGAAGGGTGCTTTTCGCAACCTGCAGAAACTCACCAGCTTACACATGAGCGCCAACCAACTTGCACTGTTGCAAGACCGCGTGTTCGAAGATCTGCCCGACCTAGTTTACCTGAACCTGGAAAACAACCACATCGTCGATTTGCCGTCAGCCAAGCGAGTCGGTTTGTCGCCAGGTCTGTCCGTGCTCGATTTGGATAGGAATTCTATCAAGCATATCACCTATGAGTCGCTGAAAGGCTACACCAATCTCACGAAACTGTATCTGAGACATAACAACATCTACAAGATCAGCGATGACGCGTTCAAGCCGTTGTCCCGGCTGAAGACACTTGACCTGCGGGAGAACAGAATCAGGTGGTTGTCCCCTGGAACTTTCGACACTCTGACCAGATTGGAAATACTCTTGCTGGCTAAAAACGACATTACGCTCGAAACATCTTCACTGTTCCAGGTGTGTACGACTTCATTTATTACTCTAACAATACGTGTCTATCAGATACAACATAGAAATGTCCGCTGCCTGCGATTAGTTGACGAAAATTACCCGGTATAATAAAACGCGAAAAATAAATGGATCAGTGAGAACATACTTAACCAGTATTAAATGTTTATTAATGTTCACGTACGTTTCCTTTTACACGATCAAATTGTCGCCAGCGTGACAAAATATAGTATCTACAGTAGTCATAAGTGACTACTGTAGATAGAGAGAGAGAGAGCAGTAAAACGTCATGGGACCATGCATAAGTTCGTGCAAACAAATTACACGTATTAACTAATTGAAGTTTGCACATAACTGAAACAATTAAGTGTAAAAGTTATTATGTTTATGTTTCACATGTAGCACATCCAATAAAAAACTAACATGGTTGAATGACCATTAGACTTCAGCAGCGTATCCAGGGTTTTTTTAGGGGTCTCAAGATCCCCTTAGGCCATGGACCCCTGTGTCCGTGGCAAATGTTAAGGTAAAGGTATATGGGCTTAAATCGGAACTAGTGTCAATGTAAAGACTGAAGTATTAGCAGCTGGCTAATATTAACATTTCTGTAAGTAGAACGACATGTCGTCCCGTCCCCGTCCCCCCCCCCCGGTTTTTAAGTAGAACGACATATGACTACAACTGACTCAGACCCCCCTGCCAGCAAGCTTATATTAAAGCAACACATGGTTTCGGCATCAAATGCATTAACTGGGGGATAGTAGAATAGGGGTTGCTTTCCAGCCAATCTGTAGTGACTTCCACAAAGCCTGCAGGTCAGTGGGCTTGCTCAGCTTAATCCGCTTGAATAGCACATCCCATAGATCCTGCATTTGGTTTATGTATGAACTCTTAGTCGGGAACTACATTACCTCACTGCCAAGAGTTCTCCAATGAAATCGATTACTTTTCTGGTTTTACGATAGGGAGCATTATCTTGCTGGAAGTTAAATGCTGCACTCTCACAATCACGTGAAGTAGTGTGTGATGAGACAATCCTCTGACATACTGTTCAAGCTTTAGTGTGCCTCCATAAAGGAAGAATTGGCCAACCCCGAGCACGACATGCACTCCCTCCCACAGTGGGAGAATACATTTTGTAATGTACTTCTCACCCACCCTACTTCTCACATACGCATGTTTTGCCACACGAAAGAACTGGCACGAACCCTCATCTGACCACAGAACATTCCACTGCTCAACACTCTCTCAAAATCGAGTCATTTCCCAATGTTTATCGCATGCTTCTTGACAGACCTACAACCACGCAGTTTTACTTTATTCAAACATTTCTTTTTATTGTGATGGAAGTATGTGCTAAATGCATAAATAAAACGTAACAACAAATATATTTACTTGTTTAATTTATTTATATGCTTAAATTAGTTACTTTGCAATACATGGATTTTTTTGTACGAAAAAAAAATAAATAAATAAAATATATATATATATATATATATATATATACATATATATATATATATATATATATATTTTATTTATTTATTTTTTTTTCGTACAAAAAAATCCATGTATTGCAAAGTAACTAATTTAAGCATATAAATAAATTAAACAAGTAAATATATTTGTTGTTACGTTTTATTTATGCATTTAGCACATACTTCCATCACAATAAAAAGAAATGTTTGAATAAAGTAAAACTGCGTGGTTGTAGGTCTGTCAAGAAGCATGCGATAAACATTGGGAAATGACTCGATTTTGAGAGAGTGTTGAGCAGTGGAATGTTCTGTGGTCAGATGAGGGTTCGTGCCAGTTCTTTCGTGTGGCAAAACATGCGTATGTGAGAAGTAGGGTGGGTGAGAAGTACATTACAAAATGTATTCTCCCACTGTGGGAGGGAGTGCATGTCGTGCTCGGGGTTGGCCAATTCTTCCTTTATGGAGGCACACTAAAGCTTGAACAGTATGTCAGAGGATTGTCTCATCACACACTACTTCACGTGATTGTGAGAGTGCAGCATTTAACTTCCAGCAAGATAATGCTCCCTATCGTAAAACCAGAAAAGTAATCGATTTCATTGGAGAACTCTTGGCAGTGAGGTAATNCATCCATCCATACATACATACATACATACATACATACATACATACATACATACATACATACATACATACATACATACACACATTCATACATACAAACATACAAACAAACATATACTTACAAACATACATACAGACAAACATTCATACATACATATACACATACATATATACATACATAACATACATACATACATACATACATACATACATACATACATACATACATACATACATACATACATACATACGCCCCTTACACTTCCAGCCTCTGGTTCACCTCAAAGCACTAGACCTCTCAGAGAACAGCTTCCTTGGTCGTCGCCCAGACAAGCTCCGGACAATCCTGCAAAATCTCACTAATCTGGAGTCGATTTCTCTGACCGGGTGTGAAATCGCAACTCTGTCCGAAGGAATGTTCTTCAATACAACGCGACTGAGAACAGTGTCTCTCAGCGGCAACGCGATCAGGTCATGGAACCCGGCCGTCTTCGCACCACTGCGTCAACTGCGTTTACTCACTCTGGCGCGAAACAAAATCGTATCTGTAAAGATCGCCTCGTTCTCCAGGCTGACATCACTAAGTCAGCTCGATCTGGCGCAAAACCCGTTTGCGTGCGACTGCGACCTGACGTGGTTCCTTGACTACGTGAATGACAACAACATATTCGTAATCAACATCGGAAGTCCATCATTGTACACATGCGCGTCGCCTGCTTCCGTACAAGGCGTGCCCATTTTACGTGCCCAACTGACGACAGAAGATTGCATCTCGCGCATTGATCTCTACATCACCTTAGCAACGGCGACGGCAGTTGCCGTCACAGCCATAATATTTTCTCTTGCGTACAGAGGACGCTGGTACATACGTTACTACTTTTACCTAATGCGATCACGACATCGTCGCTACAGGGAACTGGCTGACGGCAGCAGCTATGTCTATGATGCCTTCGTCGCCCACAACAGCGATGACCGAGTCTGGGTCGTCAGGAGTCTGCTGCCGAGACTTGAGTTGGAAGGTCGCTACCGACTGTGCCTACATCAGCGAGACTGGCTGGTCGGCCGAGAGATCAGCGAAAATATCGTTGAAAGCATCGAGAAGAGTCGCAAGGTGATCGTCGTACTCTCCAACAGCTTCGCCAAGAGTCGCTGGTGCCAGATCGAGTTGGCGATGGCGAACAACCGTTGTCTTGGAAACCGGCGCAAGAGTCTCATACTAGTGCTGCTTGAGACAATCTCACCGGAAAACCAGACAGCCGCCATGCGTTGCCTTCTGACGACTCAGACGTATCTTGAGTGGAACGAGAGAGAGGAGGAGAGGTTTTGGAAGGCCCTGAAGAAAGCACTCCGACCGCCACATGGCACGACGGCTGTTCCAATGGAGTCTATCCAGCAGCACGGACCCTAATCCCAAAAGAAACAGTTTAGTGACATTTTAATATTAGATAACGCTACCAGTACATCAGTATTCTGTAAAAAAAAAAATTTGTATTTTCGTTTAAAAAAATATTAAAATGTATTTTAACTTTTTGCTTAAAATACATTTTTGTGCTAATTTATTTGAGAAATTTGTTGCGAAAATACTTTCTTCTGGCATTTCAAAAGCATTTAATGCCAAATTTATTGATATAATATATAATGGATGTTTTCGGCGCCATTTGGTGACCACACGTTTCGGAGAACGACAAACTCGCTTAACCGATTCTCGCCAGTATTCGTGAACTTCTCAAGTTAGAGTCACCTAAATACAGGTTAAAATAACGGGTGCCATTTTGGGAACTAAAACTAAAGAACATTTGACATAGAAGGGATTACGGTTTGAAGCTAACATCTGATGCAGATGTAGATACATATATGTTCATGTTGGATACTGGGTATTATCCCACATGGTCATATGACCCTCCGATGAAGTGATATTTTAACTTCTTTCTTATAGACCCATATTTAGACCATTACCATACATTCATAGCTTATCTGATTGATTCGTACTTGCTATTAGAAACACACACATACCTATATGTCATGAATCTATGAGTTATTTTGTGGGCATTGGGTCATCCCCAATACCCCTAAAGTCAAATGACGGAAGACAATTTTGAAATGTCTGTAACTCAAAAATGGCAAAAGATACTCTGGTTTTGAGGGCAGATTCTGAAAGCCTGGGCGGGGTGGGCACAGTTATCCAGTTTAGTGATTTCGTGATCAACAAAACACAGACGCGATTCGCGAATGCCAACAAAGTACTTGACTCATCCCTGTAATGGAGTCCGTAGCATCATAGTCCCTTTAGTGTTGTTTTATCTTAGCGTAACTATCAGTCCTTTGTAAAGTATACTGACTGGTATAATGACTGAAATTGCAAAAGTACAATGTATTTAATTCTGTATTATGTTAACTTTTATACCAGTTATGTTCAATGTATTGCTTGACTCTATAACAGTACATTGCCTCCAATGCCGTTTTGTCATAGCCTATAAACTAGTTGTCGGTGATGGATATTACGAAATTAATCTCAAACATTACGTTTTTTAAGATCGCATTGCTTCATCCTGTATGATAATCATTTATGATGGGTTTTGATAAATCTGTGTAAATTATATCAGCTTCTGACTACTGCGCGCCACTATCTGCTTTCTACAATTCTGTATTTTGGTTTGAGCATATTGATATATAACCCTAAGACACTTTAAACGTAATCCAATTTTTATCCGTTTGATAAAATAAAAGGTTTAGTAAAATAACATAAAATCTATCCACAGTTCATCCATGTATATATTATGTGACGTTTGTGCATTATGTGTGTCGTCTGCTTGTTTTATTGCCTCGTAGTTGACATGATTACAAACAAATTGACATGTATATTTACAAGAAAATGATCGTTGTTTGGAACGTCGACCAAAGAGTGTAACAGTGATTAGCATAAGTTGTTTTGTAGAACTTTCGCTTGTTCCCAACGCATGGATCAAGTCCAAATACAAGCGCAGGCTGTGTCTGTTGTAATCCTGGAAATGACTGGCTTGGCGCATCAATTTCATTGATTGGTTGAGCGATTTCCGCAATCCCTGTGCATTGAAGTTATTCATTTTAGTTTGTTGCTTGTTTAACCTGTAATAATGTCAATGCAAAAAGCAATGTGGCTTCAAAATGGACGAAGCTAACATTTAAAAGTATCCGAGATTGACGAACTCAATCATTGATATGATCAGTGTTTGCTTTTATCATTACAACGCATGTGCGCACTGGGAATTATGGGACATGCTCGGTCCGTGCATAGACAGTTGAACAGCAACAAACAAAGTGTGCGAGTTTTTAAATCCGGTGTGTTTGATGAGAACTCCGGTTGTTAAATTACACATCAATCAACATTGCCATTGCAACAGACGTCGCACGTGATTCAAATCAAGTGAAGACCATGAAACAATGGAATCACAGCAAAACAAATATGAGAAAACCACGTCATTTGCTAACACCACGTTTGGTTTGCAATGGCCCTGTAATTGCAATGGGATTGTCGGAATTATTCTTATTATATATGTTGTTATTGCCTACCATAGCGTGCCGCGATACAGCTATAGAATATGGTGTATTGTGCCATTGGTAACCTTATAACTTCATGCTGATATATCGTTCCGACCGCATCACGTGATACATGTTAATGGCAAAATATTACGATATACTAACCAGAGTCTTAGCTTAGAATGTGTATCATTATATTATTATATTAGTTCACTATGATAAATACGTTGAGGTCAACCACAGCACCAGGAAAGGGAAGTAGACATGGGTAGACACACCCTCCGGAAATCAACTACCAATGTCACGAAACAGGCCCTAGAATTGAACCCCAACGAAAACGAAAACCAGGTAGACCAACTAGTTGGAGGAAATCAGTACCCGAGGAAATAAAGAAGCATGATCAGAAATTAAGAAAGCCGCCAATACGACTGCGCTAGATAAGTGTCGTTTTCTGCACTGGGCTTTAGGTGACGAGGATTAACTAATTAAGCATGGGGTCAAGGAATTACTGTTGAATCACCGACATACATTATTCCATTACACAAAGCAATATATACCATGGCTAAACATAATGTGTGGGAATGCGACAGACTTTTAAGATGGATTGGTGGTGGACTGGTGTCAAGAGTGTAAATTGGCGTTAAACGTTGCTGCCGAACATATACAGTGTTTGTTCATATGTTTACTGCTACATGTCCGTGTGCTACACATCTGATTAAAGTTTTTTGCTTCGCCTGAGAACATGTATTTGTTGTTTTTTGAAGCTCCAAATTGATAGAAACGTCGGTCAACATATTACATTGAGAGTGAGACATTTGCAGTACATATTGTTCCCATGTTTTGGATAGCTGCATAAACTCACAACGTAAGGTAATATAAAAACTCGATATGAATAATATGGTAAAACAATGACAACTTCGGTCGTTTGTAGTTGTTCATATGGTAAACATCGACACCATGTTGCGGCATCAAATATGTTTTCGCATTCTTCGCAGTTAAAGATGAACACGTTCCCGTTGAAGAACACGAACACGCAAATACTCCAAAACCTGACTGGAATGGACCACTTGCGAGATATGATTGCTTTATTCAACTTTTGATTAGTATTATCTATCAAACTCCACAAATATACATATACATATACATATATAAAACAAGTATTTCTGGCTGTTAAAATATTTGTTGAAATATAATGTTTCAAAACCCTCTTAAACGTTGAGCGTTGGCAAGTATGGATGGCGAGCGAGGAATAGAGAGGGTCGAGCTCTGGTGGAGCTGGTGGCGAGAAATGGGTTAGCAGTGGCTAGCTCTTTCTTCCAGAAGCGAGAAAGCCACAGGATCACATACAGTACATGAGTGGACAGCACAAGACAGAGGAAGCAGCAGCTATGTAAGATTAAGGATTGTAAAGCTGTGGCTGGAGAGCATGTCACGACACAACACAAACCAGAGGTGTTCGTTGTGCGTATGCAGTAGAACAAACAAACGAGCTGTACGCTGAGACTTGGTAGGCATGTGAAGCGAGACACATTTACAAAGAAACATCTCTGTGGACTAGCACCAGGACCTTGAAGCGAGCTTGTTTGCTATCAGGCGAATAAAGTATATTATTTCGGGTAATAACAATTTGTAACGCTGCTCTGTACACCCCATACAACCCAAACGAGCTTGCTCCTACATACCCCAAGCGAGCTTACTCCTGCACAGGTTGCCAATGCACGCCTCTGAACACAGGAGTGTTGCTGTCATACATGGGCACCCGACGTAGGGAGTTACAGTAGAGAAGCCTCGACGTGACTGTCGCATTGACTACCATCTTTCTGGTCTTTTTTCGGCAGAAATGTGTTAAGGATGTAGCAGGACCTGATGAGCATTGGTGTGTGGGCAGACATATCCATGCGATTGTCCAGGTAGGCACAAAGGTCTTTAAACGTATCCGCTGCCGGGATGAGCGCTCCACCAACAGTGATGGCGATTCCGTCTACTAATTCCTTTGCTGACGCTGGAACAATCGGAAGCTACTCGCTTCTCAGACCATTACATTTTAGTTATTTGTGTTTCAGCCAGTCCTGAATCTCTGAAGCACAGGTTTCAAGACGTTGCAGGGCCTCAAACAGTGCTGTATAATTCAATGCAAAAACACGCATCAACATGATATCGTCAGCGTAATGATGACCTCGGCAACAGGTTCGACATACAGGGAGAACAGTAGAATTCCCACGATGGATGCCTGGAGTACCCCAGTATTGAGACTGTGAAACCCAGAATGGACGGTTTTTATTATAATGAAGCTCATATTTTAATGTGAATGGTTTGCCGTGTGTTTTGCTTCTGTTGCAACCGTATTGTTGTTACCAGGGACATGACGACATACGGCTCCATCTGGCTAGGGCATCTCGTCACCCTATGAATAATAGGTCTTTCTCAAAAAGAACATATTTCAATAGGAGTGTACAGACCAGCTTTACAAATTGTTATTATACGAAATAATATACTGTATTCGCCAGATAACAAATATGTCTTAACGCAAAGTATCATTGCATCGTTGTCGACTAGTTGTGCAAACAATACATTTGGATTGTATTTAACTGATGTATTATAAGCTATGATAATACGAGTTTTCGTAGTGGCGCTGCCCTTCGGTTAAGATTACCTTTTTGTTTGGGATGACAATCTTGTTAAAAAAAACTTACTTATGCATTTTCACTCCATGTCGACTCCCTTCCACCGGACACACTTTGGGGCTTGCGCTTCCAGTTCGTTCCTGTTTTTGACATATCTGCTTCTACTTCTCTGCATCAGGTGTTTCTTGGCCTTGCCCTTTTCCTTTTCCCCTGAGGGTTCCTTGTGGGCGCCTGTCTTGTGATGTGTTGTGCTAGTTTCTGGAGAGTATGACCTAACCAGATCCACTTCCTCCTCTAATTTGGTTCAACTGAGTCTTGGTTTGTTCTTTCCCAGAATGCTTCTTTGTGAATTGTTTATGGTCACCGTGTAGTTAGAATTATTCTTAGACACTTATTTACAAAACGGTGGATCTTCTGTAGCATGGATTCTGTAGTGCGCCATGTCTTTGATCTATGCATTAGCACAGCATTAACATTGAAAACAATGCGTAGCTTGCTTCGTATTTAAATGTCTCTGGACTACCGCATCTTATTAATCAAGCTATCATTGTATGTTCCTCCGTTTGTGTCCACGATGTTTCCTATACATGTGAAAGACTGTACTTCATCTAGGACCTATCCTTGTAGTGTAATTGGGTTGTTGTTCTTGCTGTTGGTATTCATGATATCGGTTTTGTCTTTGTTCACATTTAGTTCTAATGTGGCTGCAGTTGTTTCTATTCGTGGTGTTTAATTCTTGCATGTGTTTGTGGTTGTGTGAAAGAAAAGCCATATCATAATTATTCATGAAAAAACTTCAGTAAATACTACATTGAAATTGATTGAAATACACTATTATTATTATTAAGGTAGCTGGGGCGGCTATAAAATGTTTGTCTTGCATTTCTGTCTTGAATTTCAGTTAGCAGTTTCAGTAGAAATTTCTAAGATAAATTTGCCTAAAGTTGTTAGTGATAACATAAATTTTAATATATCATCTTGCATTTTGCATGATAGCGTATCATGCAAAATACGTGACGTTTTACACTGGCGTTTTACGTACTGTTGACAAAACATAACGGCCATTTATACTATTGACATGTCCCCTTGTAATTTGCAGCCACAGTGGCCCTTGAATGTGCAATTGTAACGTACTTGTAACGTTTTACGATCATTGTCATTACCCCGTTATCCGCGGGGCCACCACGTCACATCTACGTGGCCGTTCCCCTTATAGCTTCAAAGGCACAATAAACTACATTAGCGTTTTACAAACATTTAACTGGACGCTTCAATCCACTGTGTTGGTTTCAAGTCTGTAGCAATCGCACATAATGCAGCCGACCCCCAACCTACTCAATTGCAGCAATGAATATGTCTGTATCAGTAGTCAAAATTATGTGCAGCTGTTAGGGTAGTAGACGTGGAAGTAATTATGGCTCCCGGATGACAGGCTGTAGGATGACAGTAATGAGGGCATACCTAATGTTGACGACGATCCATTCCAGTGATCGCTGCTTCGTTGTTATGTTGCTGTAATCGACGGTACGCAGACGACTCGACACTGATCGCCGAATCGAGAGAACAACTTACACAACAGAAAATTTATTAAGAAAATATAAGTCTATGTTTGGCCTGAATATCAACGCTGCCGACACACTTGTCATGGTTATAAAAGATACCCAACTCATCAACACCGCTGGTAAAAAGATTAATCAGTTTCAAATATATTGGCTCACTAGCCAACATTGAAAGCAACAGCACAAAACGATGCAGGGGTTTGATTGGCTACCGCCAGGTTGCGTCACAATCCAACTAATTGATATATGGAAATCAACAGAGATCGGGTTCTGTCTGAAGATACATACGCACGCACGCACGCACGCACGCACGCACGCACACTCACTCACACATCCTTAATTGACAGGCGTTATTTGAGTAAAATCATTTCCATGATTGTTTTGTAGAGTGAACGATATAGTCGCATATCTACACCAATGCGAGCTCGGTCACGTTCAATATTATTCAAACGCCAGATGAACCGATGTGTATGTTCTTATGCCAACATTCTGATTTTTAGGTATAGTATGAATAATTTCGAGCAGTTTCTTTTCCTCAATGCTTGATAAAAAGTAGTTTTAATCAGTGTGTCAATGACATTACTAATACCAAACATGGCCAATGTGAAACATTATATTTGGCGCTCTGACAGTTGATTCTAAAGTTCCTAGACGAACAACAATGCAGACAGTGCCTACAGACATACATATGCCTTGACATCTGGGATAACAAAGAAAGCAAATGTAAAGGGTGGAAGAGTTGCTGTTTTGGAGCCAGAGGAGGCAATGTCCGGTCGTCTATCATCTCAAGTTTTCGGCCGTTCAGATTAACACATCTGGAAACAAACAAACTACTGATTCGCAGATGAACCTTGAACATGTATTTACATGTAAATTAAAACACAAAGCGCAGCATTTTAAAAGGAATATTAACAAAATTACTTGTCAATGATCGTGACACACGTGTAAAAACAGGCATAATCTATATGAAATTCTTTATAGACGAAGATGCAATTATCATGATAGTGTATATGATGGAAAAGTCGGCTTTATAAGCAGCCATTATCCAGACTCTGTTGGGTGGCGCCACCGTATGTCATTATTGATATTGTCTGGATCCCGGTCACCATGTGGCGCCACTATTGTGGCCACTGCGTCCTCGCCCGAGTACAGATTACCCACATTTCATTTCCCATCGCGAAAGTAGTGCATAGTAAAAATGTTTTAATTGAAGTTTTTATAACATCATTTAATGCTAGATCTGTTCAGTTTAGCTTTAACGTGTTAGCATGTTTCGAATTGGCAATCATTGGCAGCGAAATTGTGGCAGAAATTTTACCATTCACTACATTTATGTGTTGATTTGTTTACCAAGTGTTCAGCATTTCGGCAATATATATAGGCAGTGGACATCAACATGGTTCAGATTTCGTTATAAATTTGTTTTCTTATAATCATGGTCACAAAGAAGACATGAATGACCCATGGAAAGAGAACCAGCAAAGCCTCACTATAAGTCTCACTATA
The DNA here is from genome assembly GCA_009193005.1 of Lamellibrachia luymesi. NCBI lineage: Eukaryota > Metazoa > Annelida > Polychaeta > Sabellida > Siboglinidae > Lamellibrachia > Lamellibrachia luymesi. The sequence goes on along the minus strand of SDWI01000049.1, from coordinate 837,176 downwards.
AGTCTTGGATGCTGAGTCAGGTTTTATTGGGTTTTATTTACCTAACATACATACAAGCTCCAACTTCTCTTTCGTCATATTAGTCTTGTAAAAAGGTACTACTGGCCTTGATTTGAGACCATCTGGCCCTGATGGCGTAAGTAAGTAAGTAAGTAAGTAAGTAAGTATTGGTGGTTTTTTAAATGTCTCAGCTCTGTTGGTAGGACCAATGATGCAGCACTATTTCGGAGGTTTAGAGCAAACACAGTAACTGCCCCCTCAGAATAATTTGATCTGAAGAATGAAAACATGTTTTTTTTGTAAATCACGAGTTATTTAATTATAGTTTTATATGGTAGCTTCAAAGATAAACAAGGTTATGAAAATGGCAGCAAGATAATGGTATCATGTCTTTAGCACAACCATGTATATTTCAGTTCTTGCCAACACATAAAAATATGAGTTTAATTTATTCCTTAATTCTCCTGCATAAAAGCAGTTTCTGAGAAATTAATAACATTTAATGGAAACATTACTGTGCTAGTGGAATTGTTGATTGAACGTCGTGGGTTGTCAGACTTACCCGCTGGTGACTGTGCAGAGTGCGTAGACCAACACAGTATGTCCGTCTTTAACCTACAACTTCACATTCAGAACCATTGAGCCAACCAACCGCTTCAACAACAGTGACAACCAGTAATCCTGGAGGAAGATGTTCATGTTGCTATATCAACTGCTTGAACAACAACAACAATAACAACCACTAATCCTGTAAGAATGATTTTTATTATTTTAATATTTATATGACTACTACAATTTGTATGCTACTACAATGTTGTGTTATGATTATACGTATGCTGCCCTATACACCATTATGAATGAATCAAAGACTGCCCTGATTGTGAAAAAATACTAACAGGCAGTCGCCACAAGTAGCAGTCATAGCAATCAATAAAAAGAATATACTTACTGGCATATTCGTACAAACCAACACATCCGAAGGGTTCAGTGTCGGAAAAAACTATGAGGCCGACCTCCGGAGCACAGTGGTCACGTGGTCAGGCCAGTTTACCGTAACGTCTCAATATGAACCGCAAATAGTATATTATTGGTATTTAAAGGTGCTAATCAATTAGATTTTTTTGCTAGTCTCATTTCAAATAAAATTTGCGAAAACCAAACCTACCTGGTATCCACTACAACATGCCAGCTCGTCTGTGCAACTTTTGTATGTAGTTTTTTGTGAAATCATCAGACAAACTTTTGAATTAGTTAATGCTTGTTCAAACATTAACTGAAGTAAAAATGTAAATGCTGAAAAATATCGATTTTTTTCCTTGGTGAAATTGGGTGACTTTGTCATGTGATTGGCGAGAGGATGGAGGTCACGCCTATAATCAGCATTGACCCAAACAGCCATTTTGGATATCCACTATTTTGATCCGTACCAAACCTAACGACTAAAGTCAATTCTTTGGATTATTTGACCAAAACTAGGCATTTTATTATCCAGACTGCGTACATTGCTTAAACTTATCACACACTACACATCTGGACATAAGTGAACTGGATTCGCAATGGGCTGAACCATTTGAGGAAGCATCTGTCGTGGCCAGTAAGCATTTTGTATAGAACTAATAATATTATTACAGATTTTTTATTTCTCTATTGAATATGAATTTAATATCTTACTAAAAAAAATGTCAGCATGGAAATATTGGTATCTGTCCATTTCGACTTGATTCAACCAACATTGGAATTGGGTCTGACCTTGGATGGCGCAATGCTAAACCACATCTTCAAGGATAAGCCAGTGTACCTGAGACCATCAGTAGAGCTTCGCTCAAAAAGGTAACTGTTTTGTAGACTTGTGCTTACCTAATACCTACATGGTACACCCATTAATTTACTTAATATGATATGTTATGGAATCCTCTCAGCCAAATACACCTCGTTTGAAATGTAACACGGGTAACTTAAATAGCTCAATATACATGTGTCAAGTTTTAGTTGCCAACATTGTGTCAGCCAACAAATAGTTGCCATCGACCGGCATATTTTTCATATGCCTGATGACCACTAGAAATGTTGCCAGTAATTAGTATATTCAAAGGTGCTATGGTAATCCCAGGAATTTGATGACTCCCATATCAAAACAAATGATTACAAAGCAGTGCCTTTCATCCTGTCAATAGAGTACACAGTGGAGTCAGTCTCAAATTTGCAAGAATCTAAAATAATGTTAGGTGATTGATATGTTGTTGAATACAAAGATTTGTTGTTCCCAGAAGTGACTAGCATATGCTCACATCATAATTACTATCTGGTATCAGTGATGACCAGTCGGACAACTGGAAATGACTAAACCAGAGGAACAGCATTTACTGTAATATATACAATGGTTAAGGCCTAAGGTAACCTGATTTGGCTAGTAGCCTTAAATGCTTCAAGTTTTCTACTGCGTTTTAGAATATAATGAACAGGAGGTGAAAGAGTAGTGTTGTGTTAAACGAGGGGAATAAAAAATGACATTACCCCAAACATTGTTTAATGTATTTACTCATTACCAGGATATGACTTTAATTTGATGATAATTTACCAAGTAAATTTGTATGGACCACTGATGATTGTTTAATGTTTACCACAAACAAATTCAGAGTGGTTTTATATGTTACTATGAAGCACACTGATGTGGAAGTAGCATGTTTTTGCTCAGTTTTATGCAAATCAATGTTATTTAGTGAGGTGTAGAGCCCACATGTTTTATTCCAAAAGGTCTTTAAAATATATACTATATTATAATGTAACATATCTGCATGTATTTTTGGTTTATGACAACAGGTTGAGTCAGTGACCTCACATATCAGTCCTGACGAGAATGATGTTTTACAGGGCACATCGAATGAGTCAGTGGCCTCACATACCTGCCCTGAAGAGGAGTATGACTTACAGGGCACGTTGAATGAAGAAGGTAAACTTATTTGTACATTTAGATGCAAACCCTAGAAAGGATTTGAACGCAGGTGCAATAGCAGCTGGCTTTGTATTTATTTTGTTTTAACGCACCATGTGCACAGGTGAAAAAAACTAGGTGGAAATGTTAAAATAAAAAAATAAGCTTCACGTAAACATTAGTTTATTTAAAACTGCTTCCTCAACTGATTTAGCCTATCGCAAATATGGTTAGCATGTTGTAATGGATACTAAGTAGGTTTGGCTTTTTGCAGGCTTAATTTGAAATTAGACTATAAAAAATCAAATTGATTAAGCACCATTGAAAACTTTAAAACAAATTTACTTTATACATTTGGTAGACATATAAATTAAACAGATACGATAAATAAAAATACAATACAATATTCATGTTTGTGTTTAATCCACGAGGACAACACCCTCCTAGCTTCTTCGACAGCTAGAGGGACAGATCAATATAGATCTGCCCAAAAACATGTTGAATGTGTGGCGAGGCATCATTCTTGAGGGGGCAAGGTTGGGATTTACCCGTTAAAAAATTCAAACCTTGCACCCCTCTGGATGTTGTCTTTGCAGATCGTGCTGCGGTACTAGGCGGGGAAGGCATTGCGGGGGGAGCAGTGGATGCTGGTGGGCCACTGCGAGAGTTTCTAACCCTCTGCATGCAGGCCATCGAGCAAGGGCCATGCTTTACAGGAGAGAGCACAATTCTTTGTGTCACAGGTTCGTATCCTCTTTAACCAAATGATACAGATAAATAAATGGCTCGTAGAGGATGTTTAAAAAAATACTATTTGCTATGAGTATATTGTAATGACGCCCACCTAATACTACTGTTAATAAAAAAAATTAAATGCAGCTAAATATTATCACAGTGACAGATTAACAAAAGAAATACAGCCAGTAAGAATAGACGGCAAAAGCAAAAT
>SDWI01000049.1:785253-818195 GCA_009193005.1 Lamellibrachia luymesi | reverse complement strand
GTAGCTATGTAATAACTTATTTCTTCCCCATCCCCTCCCCAACAATAACACTGTAGCTATGTAATAACTTATTTCTTCCCCATCCCCTCCCCAACAATAACACCGTAGCTATGTAATAACTTATTTCTTCCCCATCCCCTCCCCAACAGGGCAAGGGAAACACTGCATGAACTCACATAAAGCCAGCAACATAGGCATCAGACATGCCTTCTGCACCTCCTCCCCATGCTGTGGATGTTTCTCCCAGCCACAGTTTTGCATGTGGCATCCCAGCCTCACGGACGACCGCCATGACTTGAGCTATCTGTGTGGGAAGGTAGTCCAAGATGTCTGGGTTTATAAAGTCAGAAATTGTCGCAGTTCGCCCGTTCATATAATACCTGGAGAGAGAAATGTGGTGAGTTGTGAAAGGGCCAGAGTAATATTTATCATGCAAACAATAGTATTAGTAGCATTAGTTAGTAGTTTAATGTTTAATGTTAACTGACAGCAATATAGGGGCTGTTTCTTAATCCTAATTGTTATTATTGTGAGGTGATCCTAGTCTAGAAGTCTACATTGTCCTAAATTTGCCAAAAGTAAATAAAGTTAGCTTATTAAGTGTGCTATGATGCATGATTTTCCCTTGTAATAAACAAAAATAAATATTATACTGAAAATAATTACAAAAGTTCACCATGTTGCACGTATTAGAAATTATATGATTGTTCAAATCCACAGTTCATTTTAGCTATTATCAAATATGTGTGAATGCTATTGAAATGGTCAAGCTTACTCTTGGTATTACACTGTTATTATTAAAAAGCTAAAAGTCCAACAAAATCTAATTAATATGTTATTACTAATTGTATCTACCAGTATGGTAGGATGAAATAATGACATGCTACTATCATTAAATAATGATATGCTCATGTGAGTTTTTAAGAGATGTAGTTAGTTTTATGTTATCTATCGAGTATGGTATACGCCTCATTGCTTTAAAGATATAAAATAAAACATTTAGCTACATGCAAAAAATAGATTTGTGAATGCAATCAAATAAGATTGTACCCAAATAAGGTAATGCACCCAAACCATAAACAGGTATGTAACAGATATACCTACTGGTGCCACGTGATTGCAGCCAAAGAATTGTGTACCACAGACAAATATCTGAAAAAGTAGCAAGACATCTTCTAAAGCTAAGGTAACATAGTATTGCCAGGTTATATTCATAATGGAATGCAACATTTTATTACAGACAAGGTACTCCAATATGCAGTAAAATCAGGTGCTTCAGATTTCTATTAATGGTTTACTGAGTATTAAATAACAGCTCACATAAGATAATGTGTAATGTGGGATTCAAATGCACTTGAGGTGAAATAAAAATACAAGTCATCATTGCCAATACAAAAGGTACATTTGGACAGGAAATAATAATTAACTTCCAAGATATCTTAGGTTTACTCAGAGATGGAGTAAAAGGTTTTGCAACAATGCAGTTACAATTATAAATTACTTGGAAGTCCCACCACTCATTAATTTGCAACATCATATTATGGACACACATTGGCAAAAGTGGCCAGAGAGTGATTGAAAGGGTCGATGTCATTTTAATCGTTTTCAACCACTTTTGACTTTAGGTTGAATATTTTGCATCCAGAGAAGTGCACAAGGTCGGCCAAACTGTGCATTATATTACAGCAAGATCAACCAACTTAACAAAAATGGAAGTCTGCACTAGAAAACAAAATCAAGCAGCACCTATTCATGGCAACGGATGGGGTCAGTCTGACACCACCAGTGGCCGACATAGTGAGAACGATCCAGGACAGAACTTCTTACTTTGTAAGGAATTTGAGGCTTCTCGGTGGCCGGGTGACATCAGGGCCAACCTGTATACTGTTGGCAAAGAACTTCTGGAACCGTGGATCGTTCCTGAGGATCTTCTGGAGCAGCAACACATCTCTGCCCAGTTGGTCACCGGCGAACGTCCAATTGAATCTGTGCTTGAAAGCATTCGGCTCTGAATAACACACAAATACAAAGTTAATTAGTTAATTAATAAGTGTCACAGACAACATCCAGCTGCACAGAGAGCACAATGACTAGTACTTGTGAGAAAGTCTGAAAAAAGGCAGTCAAGAACTAGCAAGGTTACCACAAAATGCACCTTGCCAATACCTTATTATATTTCACGAAGGGAAACGGAAGATATGCATGTCAACTTTAACTAACCATCTTAAACAGAGATTGTTTAGAAAAAAATTTTGAAACAGTCCTAATTTATTGGGCACAAACATGGATGATCACGACAAGTATGCGGGAACAACTTGATGAATGCTACACATGACGACAACACGGACACTGCACATGACAAATAGAGAATTCTGCACGGAAACACAAATCTCAGACAATTAAAATTGAGGAGAGCCCTATTTGCAAGTCACTGTTCCAGACATAAAGAAGTGGTGAGAGGACAGGGAAGACCAGGGAGACCAGGGAGACAATGGAGAACAGGGAGACCAGGGAGACAATGGAGAACAGGGAGACAATGTAGACCAAGGAGACCAGGGAGACCAGGGAGAACAGGGAGACAATGTAGACCAGGGAGACCAGGGAGACAATGGAGACCAGGGAGACCAGGGAGACCACTCCAAACTTATCCAAAACTATTGTCTCAATTCAGGATAACAGTTTTTGAACTTTAAAATATTATGCAGGAGAGACACCAATAGAGACATATCATGAATAGTTATCACGAGACCTGTCATCCGGTCTACTAGATGAGAATGTAATCGATTATATTTATATATACAGCAGCATTTTTAGGCAGATATATTCACTATGTTTCTATAATAATTTTTTACATCAAACAAGAAAAAAATTATTTTCACACACACCGTTTCCTAGTTCAAATGCCAAGTTGTTGGTATAGTTCCTCTCTATGCTGTATTTGAGTATCTCTATGGCGTTGCTTGGATCCCATCCGCTGCCACTCCTCAGTAAGACGTTGAAATCAAACAGGAGCAGCCAGTCGACAGTGGCAGCAAACTTGTTTAAGACGTCAAAATCGGTGGCTGTACAACAATAAAATAACCAATTGATATGAATATAACCTGTTCGGATAAGACGTTATTTACGTTTTTATGATTTATTGAATTAGTCCGAGAAAAATGAAGTATAACTAAATATTATCATAACATTTTATGTGACAAGTCATTTCAAACCTATGACACATTATTAGATATATATCTTTACCATCACCATCATGGGTCAGATGTCAAGTTTGGTGTTCTCAAGCCACTCGTGTGTAGCTCTGTCCAGCTCTGTGAGCCCTCACATGCCCCCTGGTGGTTTAACAAGCCACTCGTGTGTAGTTCTGTCCAGCTCTGTGAGCCCTCATATGCTCCCAGGTGGTTTAACAAGCCACTTGTGTGTAGTTCTGTCCAGCTCTGTGAGCCCTCACATGTCCCCAGGTGGTTTAACAAGCCACTTGTGTGTAGTTCTGTCCAGCTGTGTGAGCCCTCACATGCCCCTGGTGGTTTAACAAGCCACCTGTGTGTAGTTCTGTCCAGTTCTATGAGCCCTCGCATGCCCCCAGGTGGTTTAACAAGCCACTCGTGTGTATCTCTGTCCAGCTCTGTGAGCCCTCACATGTCCCCAGGTGGTTTAACAAGCCACTCGTGTGTATCTCTGTCCAGCTCTGTGAGCCCTCACATGCCCCCAGGTGGTTGGTAGATGTAGCATGGAGGCGCTCAACCTCCCAATGGAAAACCGTAGATGGCTTAGCCTTGTCCAGGCTTGGCGCAAGAGGTCGGCATGTGCTACACTGGTTGAAGATGTTGGCACGCCTGTACCCAGTGTTCCACTGACTCCTGCAGGAGGGCGGTGGTGATATGTAGTCTAGTGTAGTATGCGAGCGGTTTCCATGATTTCAGTCGCTTCAGTGTTGCACTTCACATTGCATTGTGCACAGGTGGCAGCCTAAAGCCAGAGTTGCTGCCTCCCGTCTCACAGCTGGTAGGTCAATACCAGCCAGCACTGGGAGCTGGTATTCAGGAGTAGGCATAATGATCATGAATTAATATATTGTTATTGTTTGTTGAGTGGGTTTTCATGAATCACAATAGCTTCCCCACCATGATACTTCTTCTATAATTACTGTGTTTGCAACTCATACAGCATGGTACAGTTTTTCTTCTCTAGAATTAGTGAGTCCAGGACAGGTTACACTGTTACCCCCATGTGGGATTTTTTACTTCCCTTCACATAGGCAGAAGGGACTAACAGTTTTTTGCTTCTCTTCCTCAAGACACAGGCAAGCTAGGTTGAACGAAAAGTTTTGAAATGGCAGCAGGGAGACTCGAACATCCCGGTGTGCTACTGCCTAGGTACCATGCCACTTATGTTTATATATATATATATATATATATATATATATATATACAATTATATATATATATCTTACCTGACATGGTGAAGTTGTCATACTTCTTATGTCTGACATATGAGTTCTCCCACCGTTTGACTTGCGCCGCACTGACCGCCTGTCCAGCCAAGTATGGACAGTGAGAAGACCGGTTAAACAGCAGATAGTCAGCATAATTTCCACCAAACCTGAGGATGGCTGGACGCAGTGCTCGGGCCAGCGTCTGAACTCTGGGTGAACTGGCAACAAAAACAAGTATCTTAGATCTTAGTAATGAAAATAAAAGTTCTGCAGCCTAAATCCTCAAGAACCCAAACTCCGAGGTGCAGCAAACCCGAATCATTAAGCTATTGTGAAGAACAGTGATTCGCAGAAGTCACTGTTGTACTGCTTCCATTTCACAGCCAACAGGGGGATGGGGGATTATATTTACATTGTAATAGAACAGATCATGGCTATTCTAAAGTCTCCATTTAATAGTAATAAAGACCAGTCAGCAATCCCAATCGACACATATCTTTATTATAACAAATACAATCTTAACACATGATAAAATAGCTGGCTTATAAAATAGTTGCAGCTAAGTAAAGGAAGAAGAAGCCCTCTTCCCTCCAGTGCTCCTCCTTTTATACTGGGTGCCCTCTAGAGGGTAATTAAATTATGTTTATACCAGGTGCCCTCAAGTGGGTAATTAAATGATGTGTGGTGCCCTCCAGTGCCTAAATATATCAATTAACCCTATGATATCATCATCAGAGCGAGGGATAGCCAAAGATTTGGGGTGGAAATGCAATTTGAGAATGCAAAAAGGAAATAGTTCTTGAGATTTTTGTGTTAATGGTAAAGTTATAGTTTCAGATGATTTTAAATTATTGAGGAGTTCAACTCATACCTTAGGAGCACCTCCAGAGAAAGTACATTTTCTCTGGTTAAGTTAAGTTTTAGGAACACAATTTCGTTTTGAAATAGATGATCTCAGCTGCCTAGGGACATTTGAAATATGAAGGAGACTAGCTAAATAGGATGGATGTTGCGTTGTTAGAGTATGATATGTAAGAGTGGACAGTTTAAATTTGATTCAATAGGAAACCATATAATATATTCAGTCACGTCTTACTACCTTATAATAATACCTTATAATAAGGCTTATTACATATATTAAAATGAGTATCAAAACAAAACAGTTTCTTAAAAAGACTAAAAAGTTTAAGTGGAAAATTAAGCCCATCTAGAGCTATGCATTTATTCTTATATGTTGGAACAACACATGGCAGATATTACTTTTATTTATCTTAATATTGATAAGTGATAGCATTTACACAGAAAACTGGTGATAACACAGTATTGCCATTATCTACATAACTGCTGCACATTTTTTAACAAAAATGTGGTCATTTTCAGCCAGTCACATTATTAATTTTTTTTACAGTCAGCCTTTAACTTCAAACTGTGACAAGTAGTACAAGACTTGTCTTCTCCTAGATCTCTGCATTTCACAAGGAATAAGCCATTCAAAGACACTCATATAACTGTAGTGCAAAGTCCAATCATAGTCCTAACTGTGTACACTATATGACATAATTATGACATAATTGTATATCTAGCAAGTAGAAATAGACAACCAGGGAGAGCACGTCAGGGTTGATTAAAGCCCTTCACACATATTGCACAATGCCCACATCCCAAGCAGCTCTGGACAGGATTACTCTATTTAAATGTGTACTGAGGGAGGGATTTATCCCATCTCCAAGTGCAATGAGGGTGTGTGTGATAGGTTGAAATTTTAATATACATTGTTTACCTAACAAAGGACTATGCACAACGCAAAGATGGTGATCATAGGACTTGTCCCACATTCTCATTTGGGGTGCTGAAATTTGTAAAATGTAGAAAAAATTTACGTTTACTGCTTAATTATTCTGAGAGTGTAGTAATAAAATACCTACTGAACTAAAAAGATTATTGCCAGTATAGCCATTTAGTCATAGGTTAAAATTCTGAGAAATTGTTTTAAGTTCCTGAAAATTGGTTTTTAAACAAGATTTAACAAGATTGCCATCCCAAACAACAAGTTCCAGATGGCAAGTGGACAAGGAAGCCATTGGCTTATCGAGAGTCCAACAATTTTCTCATCTATGTGTAGCCCTTTCTGTCAATTCTATTTTTAAACATATTCACACTACTAGCATTAACACAATCATTTGGCAGTTTGTTCCATTCATTTATCACCCTCTGTGAGAAAGAGTACTTTCTCATGTCCAACCTACACTGCTCCTTAACTAACGTTGCTTCGTGTCCTCTGGTTCTACTGCCTGATTTGGTTGGTTTGACATGGAATGATACGTATGGTACAACATGATACGTATGATACAACATGCACATTGGGTAAATCAATGGACGCTATTTTACAGTTCACTAGGTTTTAGTTTTCAATTTGACAATTAATAGTGAACATCTGCTTTTATCAATAACTACTCTTCCAATATTCACTGGTCTGACAAAGTCTTGGTGGACAGTGGCCACTGGTCAAATGTCCAATATCCTGTTGCCCTAGGCTACAATTCCCACCTGATACTGTACACCACTGACAGGTAATTGTCTGGAAGGACTAGGGCTTCATAGGGAAATACCCTTCAGGGCAACAAAAATTCAAGGTAGGATTATACAGGTTAATTAACAGCAAATCAAGAAGCTGTCAATGTGGTGTCTACCTGTCTGGGCGGTCTGGGCTATTACCTGGAATCAAACAAGCTGTGAGTGCTGCCTGATTTAATGTATGTATAACTAATTAAATTGTTTTTTGATGGTGCATCTGCAAATGATAACATAACCACAACTCAGTATTTTTTATTTTGATAATTAAACAAAATTATTGGGTTATTCCGTGTCAACCGATTCTCAGGAAATTTCAGAATTTGCTTTAGCCAATGAATAAGTACCTACAGGGTTTGCAGTTTCTTCCGAAGGGCGGTTTTTTCCATGTTTTTCCCAGTTTCTTCCATCCCGAAAGAAATAGTTACTTCCCATTTTTTCCAGAAGAAAATGTAAGAAACTAAAAAATCATTATAAATCATTTTAAGCTAGTGATATTGATATAAAAACATGGTTTGTAATATTGTAATTCCATCCCACATAATAAATAAAACTTCTTCTTATTTCAGGCAAATATGGGCTATTTACGTACTAAGATTTTTGTGTTGTAGTAAATTTCAGTGCTGGTAGAAATAGAATACAGTTCTAAATAAGTGGGTTTAACATGTCACTTATGGCTTCGTACTTCAGGCAGTCAGGCTTGTCTTGCTGTTCCCACATAGTGTCAGATCAGAGTTGCAAAGTTTAGGTCAACATGCTTCGTGGAGGTAGACCTAAAGATACAATATGGCAGCACTTCACTCGTGTTGAAGTTGCTGGGAAAGCTTTGGCTAGGTGCAACTACTGTGCTCATCAACAAAGTATCAATGCCTGCAGGATGCGGTCCCATCGGTAAACGGACATAATCCCCTCGGACATAATCCCCTCAGGACATAATCCCTCGGACAATATCCCCTCAGGACATAATCCCCTCAAGACAAAATCCCCTCAGGACATAATCCCCTCACATGAAGAATATATTTTTTTTTATTAAAAAACAAATATTTTAACATACAGTTTAATTCAAAACTATTTTGCCATTTCTTACAAGTCTTACTTGTAGATCTATCACAACTGCAATGTCTATGTGTAAAACACATCAAAAGTTATTTCCATCGAACACAGTAACCAACACCCCTCAGAACCTCAGGAATGGTCTTGATATCCTGGCTCCTGTCTGAACAAAGCTTGTGCAGTTTGGCCTGCAGGGTGACTGTGTGCCGTCTTCTGCGCTTGGCTGGCAGGTCACCACGACGATTACGGAGCAAGGCAGTTGCGACCAGGGCTTGATCTTTGCGCAGACTGTCAATGGCTCTCCATATAGTGGGATGGGCGTGACCAACAAGCTTCATGAAGGCATTGTTCAACCCTTCGCAGATGTTTTTGGTTCTAGAGCCTCCAACCAGGGTGATGTCATGGACGTTCCAGATGGAAGGCTCATAGATAGGTGGCATCTGGTGTACACGAATAGGTGGAACAGATCCATCTGGACGTGATGGTGGCTGTATGCGACGATATCCACCAGACACATATGTAGAGTCGAAGTAATCAATAAGTGATTCGAGTCCTTCTGGAGTGTTGTCACGGAGGTATGCGAGGCCTTCTAGGACATCATCAAGTGGTAGAAAGGCCAGACCATCACGCATGCCACAGAAGTGCTTGACATCCATCCTTGCACGAGAATGCAACACGGTTGGAACATTCCCATCTGACAGCTGTCTTCCGGGCATACTTCTTGGTATACATATATCCATCGTGTATGATCTTGAGATCTGGTAATGTTGCTGCGAGATAATACTTGGTAAGACTGATGAGTTCCACTGTTCAGGCGCCTTTTAAAGGACATGTGAAATTTACATTTTAAGTTTGGCTTCCTTACAAACAATGGACTAGTGGCTTCCCATGGAAAGTGACAAGTATGTGGATTCCAATGATACCAAGCAGATTAGCAAATATCAGGCTTAATTTGTTCCACTGTTCAGGCGCTTGTTTTGTTTACAAATTGATCTCCCTCATCTCAATAGACTCTGATTGTGAATTGCAATTAAACTAAATTGTCATTTATCAAGTATTACATTCAATTTATAGTACATAAATGAACAACAATAAATTAATTTCAATGAAAATGTATTTAAATTAAAAAGTATTTTAATAATTAAAGCACTTAATTTATTAATGGGAGGAAAAATAATAAATGTAAATAAAAAAAAATGTTTTTTAATAAAATCTTAAAATTCTAATATTCTTCGTGTGAGGGGATTATGTCCTGAGGGGATTTTGTCTTAAGGGGATTTTGTCCTGAGGGGATATTGTCCAAGGGGATTATGTCCTGAGGGGATTATGTCCGAGGGGATTATGTCCTGCACCTGTGCAACATTTACAAATGAGGTAGGAATGAGTAATCTTATATAATCTTATTTATGAATACGACATGTTTTTTTTTGTAAATTAAATAACATCATTGCATTAAATGTTTTACTTGTTGACTTATAAGCTGTAACCATTTGTGGCACGCCACTTGATAAAGAAGGTTCCAATGTCAATTACTTTGGTAAGATAGTGAGAAATAGATCAATACTGCCCATGTTCTCATTTAGTCCTGGTCCCTTTCATTTTTCAGTGCACATAACAAATATGCATAATTTACTTTAATAGTTTAACACTGTTCATTCAGATAAATTACATATCATGCGCTTATGCTATGTNAGAAGGTTCCAATGTCAATTACTTTGGTAAGATAGTGAGAAATAGATCAATACTGCCCATGTTCTCATTTAGTCCTGGTCCCTTTCATTTTTCAGTGCACATAACAAATATGCATAATTTACTTTAATAGTTTAACACTGTTCATTCAGATAAATTACATACCATGTTATTTGTGTATATTGAACTGCCTGTTAAGACTTAAAACTAAAGAATAAATTACTGAATGTGGCCTGGGTAATATAAACACATAGTGATTGAGATCATTCTAAACACATATTTCAGTTTATATTTTGTCCCAATTATGACATGTGTTAAACACTAATACATAACATAAAACTATGATGTAGTGGAAATGTATTGAAGGGCTTTGTTTCAGTGGATATTAAATGTATTAAATGTGTCATTGGTGGGTGATAAAAGGGAACCATGCTCACTTTCACTTTTAGATGACTAATAACCCCAAGTAATGTGCAAGAGGACCAACATGGAAATAAATGCATACACTTTTTGTGTTATCCTAATATTTCTTCCAAATTTCTTCCAAAGCTTTATCATGATGTTTTTCAGTATCTTCCACTTTCTTCCATTTTCTCTCAGAAGAACTTGGAAGAAACCCTTTCTTCCTGTTTCTTCCGGGCATCCCGGAAGAAACCAAACCCTGAGTACCTATACCTGAGCACTTCTGTAAAAGAACTAAGCAATTACATGCAAATTGTATCTGTAACGCCCTATAATGTGAACGGGGGTAAGCAACTACGTCCACAAATGCACTCGTTATTTTTATCTGTTTTCAGGTGCTTGAGAAATATACAAGCTACATATATGAAATTTGCTGAATGTGTAAACATATTGGAACTTATTATCTATGCAAAATTCAAGAATGATAGGACAAAGGGTATACCACGAGCGCGAAAATGGAAAAGAATTTTTTTTCCAAGAATGATTTCAGCAGTCTGTATTTCATTGTTGTGTTACAGTACAATGTCTACATTGCTACCATCTATTGTCAGGGATACCGATAATATCATAATTATATTCGTTCAGTAACCTTCTAGTTGCTATACTTTCAAAATAATTCAGTCTTAAACTTTTTTAACTGTTTCTATATCATATGATTTTCAGTACCCAAAATGAGAATGTGGGACAAGTCATCTGACCACTATTTTTTAACTGCACAGTCTTTTATTAGGTAAGACATATAAAAAATTTTAGAATGGTGATCTGTCTCATTTAATTTATATTGCAGCTGAAATTTACTGTTCCGCCCAATGACGTTTTCTCCTAAATGTCTCCCATACCAGCCAAAAATATCCAAAATAAATGTTACAGACACAATTTGCATGCAAATCCTTAGTTTTTTGTAGAAGTGCTCAGGCATAGCTACTTATTCATTGGTTAAAATTTATACACATTCTGATAAATCAACTTTTTGACCATTAATTTGACACAGAATGACCCTATTGTGTCTTCAATTAAAAATATTCAGGATGCGCAAAATATTTATGTCAGCCCGTTCAAATAGATAACTATGTAAAACTGCAGCAGATTGAAAAAGAAAAATATTCAGTCATCACATGTATATAAATCACACCGAGATTGTATTCCTAAAACATCGTCCTTAAAAATCGATAATTTTATATTCGATTGTTGCAAATAGTACTGCATCAAAAATATCAAATCTTGGATCTGTGCCAGATATACAAACTAGAAGACCTTGCTTACTGTCAAGTTTATTATTTACTTAATTACAACTGACATAAGTATAATAGTCAAAATGACAGGTGTCAATTAGGATGTGTTAATAGCCAAATCACCAGATGGAGGTCAACATGACTTATGTCACCAGAGGCGACCAGCTTGACCTAGTTCATCAGACGGAGGTCAACAGGACCTGTTACATGACTTGACAGGCAATCACATCAGAAGGCCATATGGAGTAGTTGGTGAAGTGACATATGGAGTAGTTGGTGAAGTGACATATTATATCAGATCATCAGTAGTTGGTCAAGTGACATATTATATCAGATCATCAGTAGTTGGTCAAGTGACATATTATATTATATAATTATGCAAGTACATTATACAACTTTGCACTACCAACTGCATCAGTTAAATTACTACATTAAAATGTTACATTTGGCAATGTAGAAAGGTGATTTGTTTAGAGTTCCCTGCAATTCATTTAACCCATCATGAATAAGGCTTGTTGATTTTCAAATACGTAATGTGTGAATACTTTGTATATAGTTCAAGTAATACGTAATGTGTGAATACTTTGTACATAGTTCAAGTAATACGTAATGTGTGAATACTTTGAACATAGTTCAAGTAATACGTAATGCGTGAATACTTTGTACATAGTTCAAGTAATATGTAATGTGTGAATACTTTGCACGTAGTTCAAGTAATATGACAGTCTGCTTCAAAAGAGTGCATACTTTTGTAAAATCATCCAAAGAATATATATTGATCATTACATAGGGTAACTTGCAAGTCTGAATACCCTTATGCTGTAGTACAGGGTACATAGAGTAGGGGAGAGTTGCCGAGGTTGGACCAGTTCCTTGATCGGACAAGTGCTGTATATTCCATATTACTGTATACCGTGGCATCCTCTATCGATTATGTCATTCTTCAGTGGCATTTCAGATGACATGATAAGTTTCAACGCAATAGCGGTACTTTTTAATATTTATCACCAAAAGTAGGTTTTCTATGTCCCTGACTTAGAAAAGGTGTGTCCATCAAGAGTACAGGAGCCCAACGTATGTGGCAACAATAAGAATTTTAAAGTGGAAGTCACCTGCTTGTAATGACTGCACAATATTTTTAACATGTGCAATTCCACGATTGGACCACTGCCGTTGCCACAATTGGACCAGTGACCAATATAAGGCCATCAATAAATGTGTATAATTATTCTGACACAGTTGATTGATTTCCAGAAAGTAATATTAGACAAAGGAGCAATTATAATAATACAAATAAAGGAAGTTGCTAAGTGGTCCAATCGAGGGAACTTGTAACAGAACACATTTGGTCACAGGTAAATTGATATTGTTTCGGACTACCAAAGGTATTTTATGAGGGTTTACATAAATTTAGTGCCAATGGTCATAATAAATGGAAGAGGTTGAACATGGAACTGACAAATGGTGAACCTCCGAGGGCTGTCTATTTGTGTCAAGACAAAGGCTGGATGTCCAATGAGGGGTTCGTTACTTGGCTGAGACATTTCATAGATTTTGTTAAATCAAAGATGGAGGAGACTATTGCGCTCATACTCGATAAACGCGTGACTCACACAAGGAATTTGGCTGCAGTTGAGATGGCTCAGGAAGCTAGAGTGGTCATGGTCTCACTTCCACCAAACACAACTCACCGACTCCAGCCTTTGGATGTGGCCTTTTTCGGACTGTTTGGGAAATACTATGATGATGCATTGAGGATTTGGATGAGAGAACACGTAGGCAGACCAGTGACAACATGGCAAGTGGCCGAAATTCTGCATGAGGCGTACAGAAAAGCGACACCCATCAAGAATGCTGTTATTGGTTTCAGGAAGGCAGTTCTGTAGTCATTGACTAGACGTATTCCAAGACTCCGACTTCACTGCTGCTACGGTAACTAAAATAATCATGAAAGCAAGAGCACAACCATATGCCACCCCTGACCCCAGCTGTTGCAACTCTAGCACTGACAGCTGTTGCCATGGTGACTGCACAAGAGCACAACCTTACACCACCTTTAACACCAGCTGTTGCAGCTTCAGCACTGGCAGCTGTTGCCGTGGTGACTGCACAAGAGCACAACCTTACGCCACCTTTAACACCAGCAGTTGCAGCTCCAGCACTGGCAGCTGTTGCCGTGGTGACTGCACAAGAGCACAACCTTACGCCACCTTTAACACCAGCTGTTGCAGCTCCAGCACTGGCAGCTGTTGCCATGGAAGCTGTACCAGGTTATGCCCACCGAAGAAACAAACTAGTTAAACAAAGCAAAATTGGACTGGAGAAAGTTAAGCCTACTAGGCCTACACCCACCCAAGAGCCTAGTACTTCTAAGACCACTGCAACTAAATCAAGAGCACACAACAGTTCTGATCCACCAAAACCTAGTCGATTGCAGCTCTTCAGGGACATCATAGGCTGCAGAATGGGTCAATTGTGCGCCATCTTGTACAATGGTAAAATCTACCCAGGCATAATGCGACAAGTAATGGATGTGTCAGAAGAAACTGTGGTGGTGTAGTGCATGTAAATCGTGAGACAGAACACGTTCCGATATCCCCTGAACATTAGGCCCTGTTGGCATTTCATTTGACTATTGATTAGTGTTATGTTTATAATGAACACAACATTTTACTCACGTATTAATTCAAAGTTTGGTCTACATAATTTGTTTGTTGGCCCAGTCGAAGAAGACATGGGACGTTGTGTAGGGTGGATGGCACTACAAAGATTATGAACACTGGGATTTATTAGTAGTATATTGTATTTGACTAATGATAACTATTATTGTTATAATGAACACTGTATGTTACTTATGTATCAATTCATAATTATGCTTAGTCCTATACAATCATCTTACTTTTGGTCCAAACGAAGACATTGGGTTGTCCAATCAAGGAAACATCAATGATTTTCTTGTGATTAATAGCTTGTTGTTTAAAACAAAATATAAGCTCTATGTTAGTATATTGTTTTTATCAATTCCATTTGTTTTCATGCCAGACATGGAGCCGAAGTACTCGGCACTCGTGAACTCGTGTACATTTTTTAAATACTTGTATTCATAGAAATTATGGTCAAGTATTCATACTCGTACTCATTCTCAATGTACTCAGATTTTACGAATACATTACGAGTACATCTGAGTAAGGTAAAGGTAAAGTCATCCCCCAGGCATTACGCCTTAGGAAGCCATGAAGGCTTATATGGTCAGTGCTTAAACCTGGTTTCTGTAGAGTGCAATTATACTGACTCTCCTGGATGGGACACTAGTCCATCGCAGGTACCTTCCAAACAGTGTTTGTACTTATTTGCAGCTGAGTAGACTGAGGCAAAGTAGGGTAAACGAAATTGCCTAAGCTTCGAAAACGAACCGTGCCCAGTGTGGGTCTTGAACTCACAACCCTCGAATTTAGAGTCCAACACCTTAACCACTAGGCCACGGATGCCCCCGTAAGTACTGAGTACTTTTTCAATATAATATTGTGAAAAGTATATTATTTCTTCTTTTATCATTGACAACTACGACAATAATTTCAAAAAGTATAGTAGCAAATTGTATTACCTGCATATGAATAAAAAAATATTATGTTCTTGCAAGCAACTGAGCTGAGTTATATATGTTTTCTAATACAGGATCATTAAAAAACACTTTTATTATGTCAATTCTATTGCAACAACCATGATATTAATTGCAGTGTATTAGCCCCTGATTTGTAATAATTATTATTGTCACATTTAGTAGATGTGGTTTCATTTTTACTTGGTATTGATGAGTTTTCACAAAGTCACACAGTGGATCACTTTTCTGCACATTGAATGTACTGAAGCCACAAAGGCTTCACTTCAAGAGGCAGCCTCGTTTGACTCTTTTCCCATTCAGAAACACCTAGCTCATGTCCACAGTTGTACTAGTTACCAGTCCAGGCCATAATCCTTGTTTATTTAATTAAACTAGGAAGTCCAGTAAGTCCATAATTAAAGGGTCATTCATCAGTTAGCCATAAAATGTCTTTGTTGCTCTCACAAGTGACAGTGCTAAGTTCAGTTTGCTGAGTCTTCTTCTGAAGAAGTTTGGTGACTCAAGTCAGACAGCCTGCACCAGTATTGTATGGTGGCAATGTGTAGTGTGGTTAAAGTACAAAGGGGTTATTGAGCCCTGGACATTGGCAGGTACTAATCCACCCTCTCAGCGAACATTAGTTGTGGACTTGCGGTCACTGCCAGCGACAACATGCCTAACAGTGTTCATTGATTCACAATATATCATATATATTTAATGGTTATATTTCTTTATTTCTTTTCTCTTGTTATGCTGTGCTATAAAATATATTTTGAAAAGTATTTTCAATTTAACTACATTTGAACCCATATTTAATGCATGCTGGAAGACACAACACATGCAGCAACTTCCCGACTCTACCTCAACTGGTCTCTCTTCATCTCAGTATCCTGGCCCCATCAGCCCCAGTCGAGAGGCTATTCGACATTGCTTGAAAAGTGTTCTGCACTGAACAATGTTCCCTTAAGGATTCCACCTTTAAACAGCTGATGTTCATTAAGTGCAACATAAAATAAAGACACTAAATAACAGGACGGCAACAAGTTTTTTTACCACGATCAGGCACATACTTACTTACTTAATCCTCTTGGCCCCTTCAGGAGCATAGGGCGTCAACCATGTTTCTCCACCTCACTCTCTTCTGGGCTATAGCTTTGGCCTCTTGCCAGGTGACCCCCACTTTTTCAAGATCTTGTAGTGTTGAGCGTCTCCAGTTGATTTTTGGCCTTCCTTGTCTTCTCTTTCCTTGTGGGTTATAGTCCAGTGCTTGTTTGGTTGTATTTGTTGGATCTTTTCTGAGTGTGTGGCCAATCCAGCTCCATTTTCTCCTCTTGATTGTAGTGCTTATTTCTTCCTGTTTGGTTTTCTTCCAGAGCTCTTTATTTGATATTTTGTTAGGCCACCATACCTTAAGGATGTATCGGAGGCGACTGTTGATGAAGACTTGGAGTTTGTTGTTGAGAGACTGAGTAGTTTTCCACGTTTCACAGCCATAGAGAAGAACTGGTTTAACGTTGGTGTTGAAAATGCGGATCTTAGTGTTTATGGATAGTTGGGAAGAGAGCCATACAGGGCGTAGGGTTCTGAAGGCATGGCGAGCTTTATTGATGCGTAGCTCCACATCTTTGTCAGCTCCACCATTTGTACTGATGTTGCTCCCGAGGTAGATGAAGTCTTGTACTTCCTCAACAGTACCACTTTCTAGTGAGATGGGTTCGGAGGATCTGCTGTTGACTTTCATCACCTTTGTCTTTCCCACATTGATCTTAAGACCCAGTTGGCTGCTTTTTTCTTGAAGCCTTTCTGTTTTTTGTTGCATGTGTTTATGGGTTTCTGAGAGTAGTGCTAGATCATCTGCAAAATCCAAGTCTTCTAGTTGTGAGAACAAGTTCCACTGGATCCCAGTACGATGGTGTTCTGTGGATCTTTTCATTGTCCAGTCTATGGCTATCAGAAAGAGCAGTGGAGATAGCAAGCAGCCCTGTCGTACTCCAGTTCCAATCTGGAAGCCTTCTGAAACTTGTCCATTAAAGATGACATGACCAGTGAAACCTTCGTACATGTTCTTTATTAGGGTTACAAATTTTGTGGGTAAACCATAATGCCTCAGGAGCTTCCATAGAACTGTCCTATCTATACTATCAAATGCTTTTTCGAAGTCCACAAAGTTTATGTAAAGGGAGCTCTGCCATTCAATGCATTGTTCAACGATAATCCTGAGTGTAGCAATGTGATCTGTGCAGGATTTATCCTTTCTAAAGCCAGCTTGTTCCTTTCTTAGCTTCTTGTCAACTGTTTCTTGTATCCTATCCAGGATGATACGGCAGAGAATTTTACTGGGCACTGATAGAAGCATGATCCCTCTCCAGTTCTTACATTCACTGAGGTTCCCTTTCTTGGGGATTGTAACTAGCATACCTGTCTTCCATTCAGTTGGTATTTCCTCTTTATCCCAGATCTCATTTAGCACGCTGTATAAAACGTTTGTGGTGGCCCCAATATCAGCTTTTAAGACATCAGATG
The DNA here is from genome assembly GCA_009193005.1 of Lamellibrachia luymesi. Lineage (NCBI taxonomy): Eukaryota > Metazoa > Annelida > Polychaeta > Sabellida > Siboglinidae > Lamellibrachia > Lamellibrachia luymesi. The sequence goes on along the minus strand of SDWI01000049.1, from coordinate 800,629 downwards.
GTATATTGTCAATTCCAGGTGCTTTGCCTAGCTTCAGCTTTTTGATGGCTCTCTTGATCTCCTCTTTGGATATCCTACCACAATTAATGTTAAGGTCTTCATTTGTTTCCTCAATGTCTGGGATTGAATCTGGTGGAGGCCTATTCAAGATATCTTGGAAATATTCTTTCCAGCGTTGTAACTGTAAAGATTCCTTAGTGAGAAGGTTTCCCTGTTTGTCCCTGATGGGGCGACTAGTGCTCTTGTTCTTCCCTGCTAGCTGTCTGGTGATCTTGTATAACTCTCTGGAGTTGTTTTGCCTAGCTGCGATCTCAGCCTCGTTTGCTAGTTTTTCGACATATGTTTTCTTGTCCCTCTTTGTCTTCTTTTTAACTGTTTTGTTTCTTTCCTGGTATTCCTGCTGCAGTTTTTTTTTCTTGTGTCATCTGCTTCCTTGTTGAGTTTCATTTTAGTCTCCCTCCTTGCCTCAATAGCTTCCCAGGTGTCGTCTGTAATCCAGTCCTTCCTCCTAGCTTCCCAGCAGCCTAGGACTTGTTCACAGGTGTCTGTAATTGCATTCTTGCATCTTGCCCACTTTTCATCAATGTTTTTTCCCTCTTCCAATGCTTGGAACCTGTTCCGTAGTGTGATTCCCAGTTCCTGTCGTATTTTAGTATTTTGAAGTTTTCTTATCTCAAACCTTCTTTGTACCTTGTTATCCGTCTTCTTCTTTGCTGCTAGCTTCATCCTAAATTCACCCACAAGGAGGTGGTGGTCGGAGTTAATGTCAGCTCCTCTTTTCACTCTGACGTCTAGAAGCACTCTCCTCCATTTCTTGGTGATTGTTATGTGGTCAATTTGGTTTTCCGTCTTTAGATCTGGGGATATCCATGTGGCTTTGTGTGTAGGCTTGTGTGGAAAGAGAGTTCCTCCGATTATCAGTTCATTGAGAGTACAGAAATCTGCAAACAGGAGACCATTCTCATTCATCTGTCCCAGACCTTCTTTCCCCATTGTGCCTTTCCAATTGTCATTATCCTTTCCAATCTTGGCATTCATATCCCCCATAACAACTTGGATATCCCTCTTCGGTAGTTTTTGGGTGACTGTTTGTAGATGTTGGTAGAAGGTCTCTTTCTCTTCAAATTCAGCAGAGTTGGTTGGTGCATAGCAATGTATAATGGTGATGTTCCGACCTTTTGATGTAAACCTGGCTGTGATGATTCTCTCCGAGACTGGTTCCCATTCGATGAGACTTTTTGCTGCATCCTTTGAGAGGAGCAGCCCTACTCCATGTGTGTGCGCATCTTCTTCTCTCTCATTCCCAGAGTACAAGTAAGTTTCTCCAGAGCTAGTTGTAACCTTCCCAAAGGTGTTCCATCTGCTTTCACAGACTCCAATGATGCTCAGCTTGTATCTTCTCATTTCTTTGGCGAGCTGTGCCAGTTTTCCTGCCTGGTACAGTGTCCTGACATTCCAACATCCAATTCTAATTTTTGACTTGAGCTGTAGCAGACTCTTCCTCCCTTGGGCTTCCTGTCGGCTTTCACCCAAGGGATTCATACGCACCCTTTCAGGACAGCCTGCTTTGCTCAGATCGAGGTGTGGTTGAGTATTCATGGTTTCGGTTTCTGTAATCGATTTCAATAACAACTGAGTGGGTGATTAGCCCAAGCCGCTGTGCCCACAAGTTTTCCGCAGTGGTCGTAGACCATTTTCCTCCCGGGCTCCATGATCAAGAGATGTGGCTGGACTGTGCTTTGTCTGACCACTCGCCCCGATCAGGCACATAATGCTGTGTAATTAGGTTACTTGATGAAATAAAGAGTTTTTTTACAGTTTTCCTAATAAAAAAAGTTTAATCAACTGCCGTTGCATAGTCAACTCTTCCTAAATTATATAAATTAATTCACACTTATTTGTAAAATACATTATTATTACTATACAGAGTTACTATAATATCATACAAGATGTACTCATACTTGTACTCGTAGAAATGTACTTATACTCAGCCATCACCAATGTACTCATACTCGTACTTTACTCATGAAAATGTACTCAGCCCCAGATCTGGTTCGCACCTATATTCAAGTTTATCATCGGGGTCCCAATCTCGGCAACTCTCCCCTACATACAGCTATTTTGCGATTTAAGCTCAGCCAAACCTGGATTAATTAAAATTGAATTTCATAAACATCTTTTAAAACAAACGTAAAAATTACCATGACGTTTTGTGCATGTCATGACCATGGGGACTATAGTTCGGCCAACAAGTTCAGTTACCTGATGTCGAAGGTTTCCCATTTCCGGCGCATGAGCCCCGCGTCCAACGCCAAACTGAGAAAATTCTCCAATGTCGTATGAATCACAGTTTTCGTGTCGATGGCAAAAGGAATATTACTCTGGTTGTCGTCTGCTTCGAATTCAACGACGATGGAATTGTGACTCAGTTGTTCATGGGCATATTCAATGTCAAAACCACTTGCAAAGCGCAACATAAAAAATAGCAGCAGTGACACCGTCATTTTTGCTACCAGCTTGAGGAGTAGACTGACACCGACTACACTGCCCTAGCCTAGGCTGTAGCACATGCCACAATAATATTATAAACAAAACTGGAGTGTTGATATTTACGTCAGAGAAAAGTGACCTAGTTGTGTGTTTACAAACATTACTACCGTCTTGACGCTTGTTGCTATTTAAACTGACGTTCTTTTACGAATGTCTCACTGCAATGCGAACTTTATATTCAGTACATGCGGTGAAATATTGTACAAATCGAAAACTTTCTGTTCGCGATGTTGTGCTTTCGGCAATACGTGCTTAGTTTCCGGCTTCCGGTCCAGAAATACGAGTTATGATTGGATAGCAATACGTACATAGGCGGGCTTTTCGAGAGATGTCGAGTCTGTTATGGCCCGAATAGGAATCGTCCGATTCCGGTAGGAGATTACCGCCGTGCATAATTCCGGAATTGCGCGTCCAAAATCGAAATGCTGCGCGGACGGCCGAGATCGATGTATCTGTGAGCGCCACTTTTAAACACTGCAGCGTTTTGGTGTACACATGGGAGGTCAAAGAAGCTCATTTTACGAGCATGTACATAATTTAATTTCTGGAGAACAGTATTCCTCCAAACTGATAACGCAATCCAAACTCGCGAGGATTAAGAATCTGTGCGATGGCTTACCATGTGAAGTTATTGATAAGACTTCGGATCCAAGGAACGCTATACATGTTCTAAGTACTTTCACACGGGTCCAAGGAATGCTATATATGTTCTAAGTTCTTTGACAGAAAAATGACAAATTCCAATTTTGGACAGCACAAAATCGGACTTCCATTATGCATATTCCGATTTCTGGTTCACATCTTGGAATCCGTTGTCGGCTGATAATCGAGGCTAAGTCGACAGTTTAACAAGATTTAACAAGATTTGCCATCCAAGCCAAAGGCCCAGATGGCAAGTGGACAAGGAAGCCATTGGCTTATCGAGAGTCCAACAATGTTCATCTACTTATAACCCGCCCTCCTGAGATATGTGTCAACCTTGTTTTTAAACATATTCACAGCTGATGTATACTCTTCTGCCTTTGAGCTCATCAGCTATAATTAATGTCCATAATAAATTATAGCAAATGTCGGCCCTTTTCTAGAATCCGGGCCCACCTCAATGTCGCCGTTACCGTTATAACTTACAATATTTACAACAAACCTTGCAGAATGTATGCACTATGTCTATGTCAGTGCATGCACAATGCATACTGAACTACGGGACATGTAAATAATTATTAACCATGTGCGTAAAAACACATTTCATCACCATTTCGATGCTCGAATTCGCATATATGTAACTCGCTTTTAAGTGTCGTCATCTTGCGAATAAAGGGCGTAACATGGCGCTCAATATAAGCTAAATGTGTGAATTCGAGCTCAAATGCGCTACCTGTTCGCCCGCCTGCTTTAGTTCATTACATTGTTATTGTGTTGATAGCTATGTTTAGTAATCTTGCATTGAAATTGAGAATAAAAATCAACGAATATCCACCGTACGGTGGGGTCGGCGTTCACATTTCTAATATTTGAAATGTGACGTGACGTCAGTTGCGCTCATAATTCGGGGTTGCGATTTGACGTCATGAATATATTAAAAGCACGTGGCGGTTTGTTTGTAGAAAGATGCCCGTCATACGCCCTACACATACAGCGGTGCTGCTGTTGTCGCTCATAGTCACGGTCTAATTCGATTGTCGCATTCAATTTGCATCAGAATGCCCTCAACTTGTTTATTTAGATGAACAACTCACTGGTCCAAAATGTGTACTTGAATTGAGAAATGTGTACCACTTGCGAATGAGTAAATGGGAAATGTTCTATGTCGATCTGCAGGCTACTATATTTTGTTCAGCCTGGGAGCTCGGCTGGGTCCCGATAATTTTTTAGTTATTTCTAGCCTGTACACACACACGCACACGCAAATACACACACGCGCGCGCGCACACATACACATACACACAAATAAAACAAATGATATTATATACGTACATACTACATACTTACACTCATACACGCACGCACGCACACGCACGTACATACACGCGCGTGCAACTGAAGAGGTTAGCATGCTACATATTTACCATAATAGTAAACATGGAAAATGGACAACACAATAGAAGTAAATGTACTATAAATATCATAATACCATATACACAAGTACCTCATATATACACAAGTACCTCATATATACACAAGTACCTCATATACATCTCCCTTTCCAGCGAATGTACACATTCCTAAAGCAGGTATAGTTTACGTAAGTGAAGAGTACTTCAAATAACCTAGGAACAAGCAGGGATAGCGCACCGTTTGTTGATGGGGTCATACCACTTTAGAGAATTGTATTGGTGGCCATGTTAACGCTTTGTCTGATCATAAGAAAACGTGACCATAAAAAATTCTGAAAATTTTTCACAGCAACTGCCATCATCTCGTTGACATGTTGACCAAGTTTTTTTCCAAATCACCTACTTCAAGCTCTAACAAAATGCCCCGACGTGCGATGCCCGTCAATTTTGATAAACATAGCCATGCATTCACGCGCCCACGTGGCCCATAGCAGAAAAATCCCATAAATCCCTCCGCTTGTTAAACTCTAAAAAAATGCACTATTTCACAGCCAGTAGCTTCTACAAACAAACCTGTGAATATGCCTGCTCGATTGCGCTCATGCCACATCATATAAATTGTTTAAATTCACATGTCACAATTTAATACGCCCTACATTCGTGTGAAACAATAAACAGGAAGGTCAACAGTAGTCTTACCCCTGATGTTGTTCTGCCCTACACACTTGTGCGCATGCGTGACCTAGTTCGGTTTGTTGCCAAACGTAGAAACCCCGAATAACTAACGCGACACAGAACGCAAAATTAGCAAGTTTAACTAATTTGTGTAACATCTACTAGGTGTCACCACTATACGGGAAATCGGGAGTAACCATCGTACCAGGTGCCGAAATTCCGTTCTTACTGCACTATTCAGAAATAAACGTAATGTCTATTGCAATGTTTTCGTCATCTTCTATTGCTTTTACTGGACCACTGTTAAAACTATCTAGAACAGAGCTAATGTTTGTTCAGATATAAGAGAATAAAGAATTGCATTGCTGTCAGTGAAATAAAGATCTCCGATGTGACATGGACTGGTTTTACGGTCGGATAACTTCTTACACACCTTTAACTATAAGGGTATTAGTTATATTCTTAGACTTTCTGATCTACTATAGGTGACCATCTTGCTAGCAACCAATGAGAAATGTAAACGATCTATCGCTCAAATTAGTTAGGTCAGTTGTAATTCCAAAGAGGAATCATATTTTCAATGAGTTATTTTGTTGTTATTGAAGCGGCTCCCTGGAGCAAACCACTTAGAACTTCGAGAATCACAGGTCAGTGAAAACTGACACATTTATCAATGTGTACATTAAACAAGTCTGACAATGACCATTGATTCCTGTCATAGATACAAGAGTTGTACAATATGTGAATTATGCAATGGAAAGTCATGTAAAAACTCAAATGAGTGCATTCACAAATGCTTTTATTGCATTTCTTGCTAATCATAATTAGTAAAATTACATGTTTAATTTATACTTTATTAATTAAAGTAACTGCGATGAACATTTTAATGTTAATTAGAACTATCCATATCTGCTAACTACGTGTTACCACCGAAAGAAAGCAACACAATATTTCACTCATAATATAATTAGTGATGAAGATTGTTGACACTGCAGAGAAAATTTCTACACATTCCAGATCCGCTAACGTGTGTCAGACTCCGACTTCTCGTCAAACGTGTGTCAGACTCTGACTTCTCGTCAAACGTGTGCCAGACTCTGACTTCTCGTCAAACGTGTGTCAGACTCCGACTTCTCGTCAAACGCCACATCTCCCCTATGCAATGTTCAATCAAGCGATGTCCAAATTGGTGTCTTCGTCATGCTGTCGCAATGACCAGCAGCCGATGTGTAGATAGTGTTATTGTAGCCATACATGTGATTTATCTCTCTACCGGTTAGTAGTTGATAATAGTTAAGTAAGCGGTGCTTCGGGGCCTCGCACTTGTTGCATATCGCTGACGCCTTCGTGAGAGCACAGCTCGACCGATGACGAACTTGTTGGTGTCTTCTTCAGTTCCGGCTCTACGGTCTACTGTTTCCTGGAGAGAAAAACAGGGATGTTACCGTCAGAATGACCAAGTGAGATACAACACATTATATGTGCTCCATTATTCCAACACAATATCGTATGAACGTGAGATGTAAGTCTTCAGCAAGATATATTAGAAATGACACAGACTTCCGCTTAACTTACATGTTCCCGTACAAATCGAGTTTGGCTCCAGTTTCAATTAATGTACCAACTTTATCGTAAATATATTCGCAGACCTGTCGATTTGTTTTGGTTGAAACCCGTATCTTGACATTCTTCTCATAAATATTACGCTATGATTAGCATATGATAATTAGCATTTAAATTTCAGAGCATTGTGATACGTAATTACACCTCACCGTTTCGCTTCTGATGCCTTCGTGACGCCATATTCTTTACCACCTGCTTGCGAGCCAATTTGTGTTGCGACTGAAAGACAAGCAACACATTTAAAGTCAACTCCTTCGCTAGCAGCCATCTGTTCTCCCTGGATTGTTTCTAATGGCCATTGCCAATTGCACTGTTTGAACGAGGCCGGGTCAGAATTTATTATGACAGAGTGGTATGTCGACATAATGATATAAGTTATTAATTATCTAGAAACCAGAGTGAATATGAATACATGCGTGCGTGCATAAAAAGGGAAATTGGGACTTTCATGCTCAACACCACACAGTTTGAATATTGCGCATCATTATTGTAATCATCACCACCATCGTCAGAAACATCACTATGACCACCACCATCATCACGCGGCGATGTTGCGATGATCATATTCCATATATCCCTCTCTTCCACTGTCTACGAACTTGTGTCCCGACCATCACATTCCATCTGTCCCTCTCTTCCACTGTCTACGATTTTGTGTCACGACCATCGCATTCCATCTATCCCTCTCTTCCACTCTGTACGAACTTGTATCACGACCATCACATTCCATCTATCCCTCTTTTCCACTGTCTACGAACTTGTGTCCCGACCATCGCCTTCTATCTTTCCCTCTCTTATACTGTCTACGAACTTGTGACCCGACCATCATATTCCATCTATCCCTCTCTTCCACTATCTACGAACTTGTGTCCCGATCATCATATTCCATCTATCCCTCTCTTCTACTATCTACGAACTTGTGTCCCGATCATGATATTCCATCTGTCCCTCTCTTCCACTATCTACGAACTTGTGTCCCGATCATGATATTCCATCTATCCCTCTCTTCCACTATCTACGAAGTTGTGTCCCGATCATGATATTCCATCTATCCCTCTCTTCCACTGTCTACAAACTTGTGTCCCGGCCATCGCATTCCATCTATCCCTCTCTTCCATTATCTACGAACTTGTGACCCGACCATCATATTCCATCTATCCCTCTCTTCCATTATCTACGAACTTGTGTCCCGACAGTCAGGTTTCCACATATCAGTCTAGTTTTCGCTATATCAATTTCACCATCAACCCATCCTCTCATTTACTTGCTCCGGCTGCCATCTTTCAACGTTCACACCTATTTTACTGTCTTCTATCCTCCATAAATGTCCTTCCAGCCATAATATTTACTAAATTGCTTTCACACTTACCTCATCAGTCCGTGCTGCACTTTTGAGAAGTTCCCTCAATACCGTCAGCATTGTCTTGTCTTTCTGTGCCGCTTTCGGAACTTTCACAGATCTGCAAACGGATACGTTTCACTTATTTCGTGAGCCGCTGAGAGGTTTTGAAACAGTGTTTATTATGTTCATTGGAACATAATTAATTAAATACTTTACGCTACGGTATTTTGTAGTACTGTATATACACAAAATAAAATCAGGTACAATGAATAATTTTCGTGATGAAATAAAGTGGTTACATTATATAAAATTTGAGCTGATGCGATGTAGCGCTTCTTTTGCACTATTTTTAAAAAATACTTCCGCAATTCATTTTAAATAAAGAGTACATGTTTTTATTTAAATCATCGAAATAATTTACTTTTGATCGTTAGATCGGGTATCTTGCGAAAGTGTGAGTGTAATCATGCTATTGTGCAGAATCGGCATCACGTTTGCCATTTTCGCTGAATTTCCACTGGAGCAAATACAAAATAATCGGATGATTTCATCAAAACTGAATGACACATTTGCTCAAACAAATTCGCATGTAGGAAGTGTGATTTTTCAGGAAATTATTTTAAAACGAGACGATCGATAATTTGAGTTGCGGAAGCCGCTTTAAAGAACTACGCGAATTGTGCCATCTTCCTACCTGGACCTCTTGTAGTAGTCTGGTGTCGTGAAGTGACTCCAGTAGTCATCTGGGCCCGTCGGAGTATCGAAATGGTTCCCGTCTGGAGAAGTATCGTACGGGCCTGGTGTCGAGTATTGACTCCAGTAGTCATCTGGGTCCGCCGAAGTATCGAAATGGTTCCCGTCTGGAGGAGTCTCGTACGGGCCTGGTGTCGAGTATTGACTCCAGTAGTCATCTGGGTCCGCCGAAGTATCGAAATGGTTCCCGTCTGGAGGAGTATCGTACGGGCCTGGTGTCGAGTATTGACTCCAGTAGTCATCTGGGTCCGCCGGAGTATCAAAATGGTTCCCGTCTGGAGGAGTCTCGTATCCCCAATAGTCTGGTGTCGTGTGTTGACTTTCGTAGGCATCCGGGTCCGCTGGAATATCGAATTGATTACAACGTTGAGTCAGAAATCCAGATAATTCAACAACAACAATGTCGCAAATGAATTGAGCATTATTTACAGTCATTTGACTTGTTTACAGTTTGGGTATATGTAATTCTGCAACACAACACAACACAACACAAATGCCACAAACTAAACAGAACAGTAACTATAGGAATTGTCCAAATTGTCAACGTGGCGTTTAAACTTTAACTGAATACTACGTATTCGTGTGTGTGGCTATACAGGCAAAGTACTTGTAATCGAATAGTCTTATTCGTATTAAAATACAATGATGTCACATGCAAAAACACCAACAAGAATATAATGCAATTTCACAGAAATAAAGATTTACCATCACAGAAACCACGTCATGTAGGCCTAACAACGAATATTTCTTTGCAAATCTTGCAGAGAATACTGTCGCTGTACGCTTCACAGTTGCCAATTTTAGAACATTTGTCACAACAAAAACAACAAGCAAGAATATTGTGCTAATTTGCAGATTTACCTTCACAAAAACCATTTCTCATAACGAATCCTTCATCGCACATTGTGCATAGGTTACTGTAGAAGCACTCAGCACAGTTGGCAGGACATTCCATTCCTGGAACAAACAAAATCACGTTTAACAACACACTTATTGGCGACTAAGTTCATATAATACAACATTCCATTCCTGGAACAAACAAAGTCATATTTAATAATATACTTATTGGCGACTAAGTCCACACAATAGCGTGCATTCGATTGCATCAAAGACAAAGTACTAATAATTGAATATTTATTTTGTATTTATTCATATTAAAATACAATGAGTTAGTTTGAATATCCTTTGTCCCGAGCAGGATCACATGATTTATGACGACAACACATACGAACAAGAGCATCAGTTTACACGTATTACGCATGATTTATGACGACAACACGTACAAACAAGAGCATCAGTTTACACGTATTATTTATGACGACAACACGTACAAACAAGAGCATCAGTTTACACGTATTATTTATGACGACAACACGTACAAACAAGAGAATCAGTTTACACGTATTACGCGGACGTTAACGAATTGCAATGTCGCTTTTCTAGTAGACGTTTGGTCTCATTGTACATATTGCAGATCAATAATAATAGTAGTAGTTGTCGATATATACTCCTACTGTCATGCCTCTTTGGCTACGTTGTCGTTAGCATATGGTCATTTGTTTATGTGAAATTGTTACAACACTGTGATATGTAATACACCTCACTGTGATATGTAATACACCTCACTGTGATATGTAATACACCTCACTGTGATATGTAATACACCTCACTGTGATATGTAATATACCTCACTGTGATATGTAATACACCTCACTGTGATATGTAATACACCTCATTGTGATATGTAATACACCTCACTGTGATATGTAATACACCTCACCGTTCCGCTTCTGATGCCTACGTGATGCCGTGTTCTTTACCACCTTCGAAGCCTGCTTGCCAACCATGTTGTGTTGCGACTGGAAGACAAGCAACACCGATTAAATAGTCTCTACTCTGCCAACAGCCAAATGCAGTCCCGTGACTGTTTATAAATACCATTTCCAATTGTAATTTTGGTGCGGAATAGAATTTGCCATTACTGTTGTTGTTTTTTTGTCGAGTGGATTTCCTCGAATCACAATGGCTTCGCAATCATGATTTTCTCCGTTTCTCAACAATTACTGTGTTCGCATCTCATACAGTTGTCCTTTTCGCGCTGATGACGTTAGTGAGTCCAGGAAAGTGAGTCCAGGAAAGGTTACACCTTTACCCCTCGTTTGGTGGTGGTAATGGTGGTGGTAGTGGTGGTGGTGGTGGTGGTGGTGGCGGTGGTGGTGGTCGTGGTGGTGGTGGTGGTGGTGGTGGTGGTGGTGGTGGTGGTGGTGGTGGTGGTGGTGGTGGTGGTGGTTTATAAAACAAAATGTATTACACTCTTACTTCGTCAGTCGATTTCTTTGACGTAGCTTGGAAAAGTTCCCTCAGAACAGTCAGTATTTGTCTCTCTTCCTTCGTCGCTTGGAGACCTTTCAAAGGTCTGCAGACAAGTTTAATGTTTTCATTTATTCGCTGCTCAGTGTTTAAACACTGCATATTATGCTTACTGGAACACGATAAATGATACAAAACAACCATTTACAATACGTTTTGAAACAAATCAATGCAACAGTGATACAAATGCAACGCTTATGAAGAATGTCAGATCAATGTTGTTCGAATGTGTTTTAGTACTTCTTCAGGACGATTACGTAGAGATCTACGCGAGTTGCTCCATCTGCCTACCTGTCCGGTTGACCGTGGACACAGCACATCGTCATCAGCGCGACGACTGTTGCTACCAGCAGCACCCTCATCTTGACTGCACAAGTCAAACACGCACTTAGTGTAACGTCCACACACCCTACGCACAGAAGTCAGTAGAAACTTTAACGTGAAGCTATTAGAACGTGCAAGTTGGCATTGTTGACACACTCACTGAACTGACTTCCCTTTGGAAGAAATATTGCTGTAGTCACAACATTTGTATTGGCAACGTTGCAAAATACAAATTTTATTTTCAAACTTGCGTAGACGCGTGCGTCATTTATTGTCATTAATACAGTGCGGACGTTGCCCCTGGACATTATCCCCTACGTACATTACCCCCTGGATAATAACCCATAGGACATACAGGGTAGTAACACATACACTATACCCCAACATTAGTCCCGCCATGTAAATGTCATAAAATTTTAACACATTGAATAGCGTATGTGTTTATAATAACACCGAAGAAACCCCATCAGAAGAAAGAAACACTTGATGCTAACCAGTAAAAACTAAAAGACACTAACAGTAAAAACCTACAAAGACTAAAACTAAACCCTAACGCTACAAACTAATGTGTAGTACTAAGCCCTAACCATAAAAACCCAATCCCTAGTACTAAGCCCTAACCATAAAAACCCAATCCCTAGTACTAAGTCCTAACCATAAAAACCCAATCCCTAGTACTAAACCCTAACCATAAAAACCCAATCCCTAGTACTAAACCCTAACCATAAAAACCCAATCCATAGTACTAAACCCTAACCATAAAAACCCAATCCCTAGGACTAAGCCCTAACCATAAACCCCAATCCCTAGTGCTAAACCCTAACAATAAAAACCAAATCCCTAGTACTAAAGTCTAACCATAAAAACCCAATCCCTAGTACTAAGCCCTAACCATAAAAACCCAATCACTAGTACTAAGCCCTAACCATAAAAACCCAATCACTAGTACTAAGTCCTAACACTAAAACAAAGATCACTAATACTAACCCTAAAAGACTCACCCCTAAAACAAAAACTACATACACAGTGGCTAATACAGATCGTGATTATTGTTAGGTCACAGTTCCTAGTGGTGGGGTTTTGTCCTAGCGGGGTATTGTCCGGGAGGTAATATCCCGGGGGGGTAATGTCCAGAGGGTATTATCGTGTCACCATACGGTGCGTTCAGTGGCGCTACATTTGAATGTCCATTAGAAGGCAAGGACTAGGAAATAATTAACCCAAACATGAATACAACAGTTACACACAACACACGTTACAAGGTCTTATGCTTCACAAAGCCAAGCCTCGCACTGTTACTATGTTAGACATTGTTAGCAAAACTATGTAAAATGCTAATTAAAATCAACAATCAAAATACTAACGAACAAACTAATGGAAGTCATGTTGCTAATCTCTGTCAGCAATTACCTTGCGATACGGGACATTGAAATTATGATAACCATTGCATATAAAGATCGTATTGAAAATGATTCGTTACCCTGAACATACCTTGCCTTGCCTTGCCTTGAGGCACGAACTCGAGACGAAAGTTGACCGTCTTCAGCCGCCCGATGAACCCCGTCGTCTCTGGTCGGACTGCGGCAAGTGCGACCGACAACGGTCTGTATATAGCCGGCAAGACGCAGCATCCGTGACGTCGATCAGTTCTTTCATTGGTCCAACGTCATTTCTCTTCCACGCAATCGCCAATGCATAATACGAACATTCCCAGTGCAAACCAACTCGGTTAAATTTGGTTATGTATGAGTCTTTTGAAATGGTTCAACAGTCTGTGTTTGGTTGCACGCAGCGCGTTTTTACACCTATTTCAATGGTCCGTGCATGTCACACTGTGATGATAAAATGACTGGGATTATTAGCCAACCGACGCTTTCTATATATTTCTGGTATACAGCTCTGTGAATCTGTGTTGCAGTACATCTTTCCTGAGAGCTAGACGGCAGATGTTTTCTTGACCAATTCAGACACATTAGTTGTGAAAACGTGGCGAACATATATTGGTCTGCAGGCATTTGGGTTTTTAGGATATAATGTTCAGGGTTGTTCATACACTAGTAGCCAGTCAGCTCAGTTGCATGGTTGTGTAGTTGATGTTTACTTGTCGTGATCTTTTCATCCGACTGGCAACAAAAGCAGCAAATTTTTTCGTTCGTTGAACATCAAATGACGGATATATTTTGGCTATGTCAAAATGACGGAGATTCCGTACGAATGACGGAGAGTTGATATGTTGATGGTCTGTGTTGAATGGTTGAATGTGATAGAAATCCCGCTACCTCTATAAAGTAACGCTCATGGGAACATTCATACCGTGCTTGTACAGTGTTTTCCTGATACCTCTTGCATCGCAGACTAACTAATCTTGTGGTGTTCTACTCGATTACACCTCGACTCGATCACATCACAACTAAGGCAAACTCACTGATCCCATAGTGTTCTACTCGATCATACCACGGCTACAGCAAACTCACTCATCTCGTGGTGTCCTACTCGATCACACCACGGCTACAAAACGCTCATTCATTTCATCGTGTTCTAAACGATCACACCACGGCTACAGCAGACTCACCCAACTCATGTTGTTATAATCGATCATACCATGACCACAACAAACTCACTCATCTCGTGGTGTCCTACTCGATCACACCACGGTACAAAACGCTCATTCATTTCATCGTGTTCTAAACGATCACACCACGGCTACAGCAGACTCACCCAACTCATGGTGTTATAATCGATCATACCATGACCACAACAGACTCACTCATCTCGTGGTGGTCTACTCGATCACACCACAGCTACAGCAGACTCACTTATCTGTTGTTATCCTACACGATCACACAACTGCTTCAAAAGACTCACTCATCTCGAGGTGTTCAAATCGATTACACCATGGCTGCAGCAGACTCACTCATATCGTGGTGTCCTACTCGATCACACCACGTCGACGGCAGACTCACTAATCTCGTGGTGTTCTTCTCGATCACACTACGGCTAAAGCAGACTCATTCATCTCGTGGAGTTCTACTTGATCATGCCACGGCTACAGCACACTCACTCATCTAATTATATCCTACATGATAACACCACTTCTGCAGCATACTCACTCATCCCGTGGTATTCTACTCGATCACACCACCGCTATAGCAGACTCACTCATCTCATGATGTCCTACACGATCACGCCACTGCTACAGCAGACTCACTCATCCCATGGTGTTCTACTCGATCACACCACGGCTGAAGCAGACTCACTCATCTCGTGGTGTTCTACTCGATCACACCACGGTTACAGAAGACGCACTCATCTCATTGTATCCTTCACGATCACATCACGACTTCTGTGGCCTCATTAATGTTTTCTACATTTCACGCCAATTCCAGTTGAGGCACGCTCTGTCCCCTGTATATGACCCTGGGGGTTGACTACAGGTCTACACCAGTTGAAGCACGCTCTGTCCCCTGTATATGACCCTGGGAGTTGACTACAGGTCTACACCAGTTGAGGCACGCTCTGTCCCCTGTATCTGACCCTGGGAGTTGACTACAGGTCTACACCAGTTGAGTCACGCTCTGTCCCCTGTATCTGACCCTGGGAGTTGACTACAGGTCTACACCAGTTGAAGCACGCTCTGTCCCCTGTATATGACCCTGGGAGTTGACTACAGGTCTACACCAGTTGA
>SDWI01000049.1:753229-777699 GCA_009193005.1 Lamellibrachia luymesi | reverse complement strand
CGTGAACATTATATAACACTCGGGTCAGTGACCGTTGCACTTTTACACTTCAGTCAACACTGCATAAACAAACCACACCTAAAATGCTTAAGTCGACGCGTAAAGAGAGTGAAGAAGACACGCAAGCCATGTTTACACTGAGAGTTTTGGAACTTCTCGGGGATAAAGATGTGTTGAAAAAATCAAGGCAGCCATATACACCCACACGCCCTAGTTGGTAAAATGCGCGCATTGAAGACAGAAATAACCCCTGCATAACGCCATTGATGCGAAAAACAAAATTATCGAAGAACTGCAGGTCAGGGTTAACAAGCACGAGGTGAGCGTGGACGACACTGAACAGTTACCAAAGGGCAAACGTGCGTATGCAGAGTATACCTGACAAGGGCACTGGCGACGACGCTCGTGCCAAGGTGCTGCAGGTCATCAACGAGAACATGAAGATCCGCCCGCCTTTGTTCCAACAAAGACGTCGAACGGTGTCATCGGCTTGGGCGCTAGTCGACCCCTCGCGTCCCAGAACAATGACTGTGCGGTTCAACTCAGAACGCACACGCGACTCGGTCTACAGCGCACGGGCTCCCTGAGGGGCCACAACCAGGCTGCAGAGCCGGCCCTTCGACTCTCCATGAACGAAGACCTTACCCAGCGACGTTCTCTCATGACTTTCCAAACACGAACATTACGAGCTCAAAAAAAAACAACAACGGAGTGTTGGACCCATAACGGGCACGTAATCATCAGATACAATAACAATATGATCAAGAAGATCATCTCACTACAGGAACTTAATAGCTATTAACTGATACACACCGTTGAATGACCTCACACGCACTATCATAACCTTTTGTATAAATGACTTAGTTAATTATATTTCATTAGTGGCTGCTATGAGAGCGACTGTAAAGTCTTTATAGGAGTCACTGACCCCTCATTAAATTATATTGTGTTTTTTTTATGTGAACATATTAATGCATATTTTGTTTCTATCACTCAATTTTATTTGTATTGTAAACGGGGTCAAAATAAACGTTTGTGTTCTTCTTTCTTGTTCTTTATATCCTTAGCACGTTTCAAGCCTGTTATTTGTCGGCCAGTGGGATTACAAAGCCTACAGGGGCTATATGTAGATGTCATGTATGAAATAATGTATATGAACGTGAGGTGAATAGGCGACAATTCCGGTGCCTCGCTGTTCTCACAGCCTCCTCAAAGAACCGAATCGACGACGCAATTTCAGGATCCCAGAAAATCAGAAAAAACATAATGCAAACTTCTGCCAACTATTTGTCATCTGGTTGATAAGGGTTCGGTTGCTTCTGACCAGATGTCACCACATGTACGGAAAAAGAAGAAACCTGTGGAAAATAAATGGAGACTTACATGGATTCTTTCTAAATTATACAAAGTCACCAGTCTAGATCATTAGTAGCTGAGAACCGGCCAACACTTCAGCTGTCCACCTTCCATTATACGGCGCCGCTGGAGCAAGGGGATGTAGAACAGACTTGGCAGGGGTCGAGTAAAAATTACACCTAGAGCTAACTAACAACCAGGAGAACAAACAGACGTCTCACCATATTTCATAAAGCAATCCACGGTCATCTATCGTTGCCTGTCGGAACCCTCCTCCAGCCCGCCAAAGCGTTCAACACCATCCACACCAGCAAGAACTGTTGCAAGTGTTCTTATTTTCCCCGAACGATAAACTATTAGGATTCACTACCAGACACAATAGCCAGCATCACAGAACCACATCAACTTAAGCAAGCTCTCACACACTTAGTCCCAAACACGAATAAATAGCATGCACGTCCAACCCTGACCGTTTAACTCCATAGGATTGTTGGCCAATACTACTACAAGACAAGTCAAGACAAGACAAGAAAACTGCCTTCCGCTGTATGGCACCACTGGAGCGAGGGCTGTAGAATAGACTTGGCAGGAGTCGAGCCTTGCATTCCACTGTATAGCGCCACTGGAGCGAAAAGCTGTAAAACAGTCTTGATTTGCCAAGTAAGACAAGGTCCCACATTGTTCATCTGTGTGTAACCCGCCCTCCAGAGATATGTGTCAACCTTGTTTTCATGGGCGTCCGCGGGGGGGACTTGAATCTTGATCTGGAATTTTTTCGAACGTATATTCGTGTATCTTCGGACGTATATTCGTGAGCTCAAATATGATAATTTTACATCGTAGATATATATATATATATATATATATANCATACATACATACATACATACATACATATATACCAGATCAATAAAAATAATTGTAGTTATTTAATAAATCCTTATCATAACCAGTATGTACACATAACTTCCAATCACATCAATACAAAGTAGCTGCCACGAGAGAGGATGGAGAAAATCTACTAATGAGTTGTTTATGCATATAGGTTAATACTAGCGGATACAATTCACGACTTTCTTTAAAACTAGACCCTGCTGCGGGCAAGCAGCATCAAGCCGTGACACAAATATTAATTAATTATAGTTTATTGGATAAAAGTTTGTTTTATAATAGCAGTCAATCAAGTAAGTCAGTCGTTGCCTGAATTTCCGTTGTGAACGCGCATGTGCCGATTGAGGTTTCCGGACTGGGAGAACCGTAGCAGACACAGCTTGCACTGATACGGCTTCTCCCCGGAGTGGATGCGCAAGTGTTTCGTTAGCGTCGAGCTGTCCGAGAACGCCTTCTTGCACATCCGACACTGGTAGGGCCGCTCCCCAGAGTGAGTGCGCATGTGCGTTGTCACCGAGGAACTCTGGGAGAAGCTGCGCGCGCACACGGGGCACCGGAAGGGCTTCTCCCCGCTGTGAGTGCGCAGGTGGGCGGTAAGATTGGCTGCCTGCGAAAATGACTTGGTGCACATTTGACAACGGTAGGGTTTCTCCCCCGAGTGTGTGCGCAGATGAGTCTTCAGCGTGCTCGGACGGGCGTATGTCTTCCCGCAGATGCGGCATAGGTTAATCTTGGCGCCACATCCCATGATGCTTGTCTTGCCCCCGCGGGTTCGCACGGTGCTGAACGACGCCAACAGTCCGGAGAGTTTCACGCCACCGTCCGCCACCGCCGCCGTTGGAGCCTCGTACCCATATACAGGGCCAACGTTCCGCGGATCGGCGTACGCGCATGCGTAGGTGCGATTTCCGGGCGAGCAGTGATTGGGCAGCGAGTGGTGGGTCCCCTGCGCCGGTGAATACGGCGCGCTACATTGCGCGGCGGACGGATACGCACAGTTCCAGTCGTTGTACATACCGACATTCATGCTCATTGATACATTGACGCTCATCGAAGGGAAAAAGGCTGCGGCCTGCGCCGAGTGCCCGGATGGTGAGGGGTCAGTCGCATATGGTCCGGGTCCGACGGGGGTCGGGGGATACTGGCACGACGCCGGACACGGGTAGTTGGCGTTGCCCATCTGGGGCTGGTGGTTGACGGTGTAGGAGAAGGGCGGCGGGGCGTACGGTGGCAGACCCGGACCCATGGGGGAGAGCAGTCCCGGAATCTGTGTCGGGGCGTGCGATGGAGGGGGTGGCACAGTGTGCTTCAGATTCAGCAGGGCGTCGGCAATGTGGCTCGGCTTCTTCTGTGAGAAGATGGATAAATCCCTGCAAGTTAAAAATACAAATTAATACGGCACCGTCCCGCCCTCTTTCGGATAATGCCTAAGACACAACAAACTCCCCGACAGTGGCGCCACTCAGCATATCACCACTGCCATAACTTGATTATAAATTCAAAATGGACAGTGCGGAGTGGAATGTTGGCTAGGCAATGCGATTGTTGTCTACGACTTGTTACGTCATTGGAACTATGAACTTACTATGAGTATACGTAGCATAGTTTCAAACAAAAACGAACATTATTTTGTTCCTATACACATTTTCAATTCAAACACTATCCACAATTGCATGCAATTGTAATTGATATTTATTGAAAAAAAATTAGTAATTTACCAAATGAAAGACTAGGCATGTACCGATTAATCGATGCATCAATATATAGCGATACACGTGCCCGCATATCGACGCATCGCCAAAATATGGACGGAAACAGCTATTTATGTTATTCAGAGTAAATTAGTTAATCAAAGGAGTTTATCGTTTCAAAATAGGAGCATTAACAATGAGCAGTTTAATAATATTTTTGAAGATTACGTTTTCATAAATTTTCACTGATTGGCCGACACATCATACTATTTAGCCAATCACAGTAAAGACAACAACTTCACTGGACTTTTTATCGGCGGCTTACTAATCTATGCTAACTTGGTATACAATACAATTGTGACAAACTAATTCTGACTTGCCACCGACAGATCGCTGCCAATGCAAAGGCGAGGTCCGCACATGCAAAGAAACCCCTTGCATTTGCAACATGGATGCCTATTGGATGATTCATATTTAATGACGTCAGTATTTTCGGGAATACCGGGGAAACGCCAAAGCAAATATGGCGGACGAAGTTGCGAGAGTTCGATCATTTTTAAAGGATATTCCGCCAATTTACTTCATACTGGTGATACTAAAGATACAGACAATCCGTGCTAAGACATTCTGATTAATGTGATATTTGGTTGTGAAACTGAACTGGAGGCTTCGATTTGGAGTGAATCGAGAACGGCATCCATAGGCATAGGCATAGATTTTTGCCCGTGCCAGGCCAAGGGGCAGAGAGCGTTTTTGTTTTTATTGAGCAGGTAGGTTGAGCACCACGGTCGGATGTGAACCAATACGGTGCTCGGATTTCATCACGTGATGCCTACATTATGGAGAATATTTACACATGGTGTGGTACGGCAGCTTGCGCCAACATGTGCATGTGTTTACTAACAAGATTTATGGAACAAGTTTGTTTGGCGTTGTTGGGGCGATTAATGACAAACATCAGTTACGCGATTCGCGTGCGTGCGTGCGTGCGTGCGTGCGTGCGTGCGTGATAATTATCTGCTTAAAATAAATAACCGTAGTAACAATTTTGGCACTTAGCTGGTAGCAAATCCTCAAAAACTGCCAACTTGGAGACTGGAGACGGGCTCTAGGTGATGACGGAAGGACAACAAAAAGATGTGTTACAGTAGATCAAGTTTATTTAAATAGGGTGCATCTAGACATTTACATGTAAACTACAAACTTATGCAATTATATCTTTGGAATTAAGTTCTAAAACGATCAATGATATATGTGTCAGATTCCAGATTAAGCTACCAGTACTTGTAAAAGGTTAGTTACACCCTGTATATGTGGTAGTTATGTTGTCGGTTGTTATATGCATATAAGCTTATACTTTGGGTTGTAAATACAACACAAACGATGAAATAAGACTTTAAATTAGATCGCACACATGTGACGTTCTCCTAAGGACTGTAAAGTTTGCTATGATCAAGAGATCACCTTGTGTAACAAACTTACCTTTACTCTACTCTATCCGAAGTTACGGCAGTTGCTGCGAAATATTGCCGCCATTGTTTATGGTTTCAGTTATGCATCATGACATTGTGACCTTTAGTGGCAAACCTACCTGCTCAAAAAAAAACTCGTGGGCAGGGCAGTGGCAGTGCGCACAAAACGTCAGTATCAAGTATAATGTAATATAAGTATAATGCTACTTTCAACGATTGTAACTATTTCACAATTAAATTTGATATTGAAATGTTTATTAAATTCATTACTTTACTGGTCTGCTTGTTATAAGAAATGAACGACAGTATTTGGTATGGTTTATATTTATTAATTTATTATTTATTCTAATTTAAAGCAGTGTCTGTTTTAGTTTTACGCACAAAAACGTAGCTTTATTACGTATACTTATAATTTACCTTGTGCAGAATCTGCACATCAAGTGTAAGTTGTGGCAGTGGCGAAATCATGAGTGACTTACTTTGCATTCACTATGTGGCGCCACTGGTTGGGAGTTTGAAGAACATCCTGTCGCCTACCGTCTAATTACCTAGCCGGTCACTCAAAAGCCCACTGGTCCTATCAGTACTATTTATCGCACACCCCTAAACGGCTCACGACAAAACAGCCAGTTCAGTCGGTGTATGTGGTGCGTCTCTCCAGATAGGCTAAAATTGTTAAAATGAAAACGAGTCGTTTTTTCCCAATTTGTGAGCATATCAATATGGGCGTGTATCGTCGTTTTACAACATCGGAATTTATCAAATGCATAGTTTAATGCGATAACCTCTTTATTACTCTGTATTACTCTTTATTACTCTTTATTCAACAAACATGGGGCGACCGTAACGGTTTTCTGCGATGCAACGACATGATAATGAATTGTTGAGTTTACGTGACGTTTTCTGTCTTTGTACCTCCATTAACTAAGTCATCGTTAGTGTTCGGGCTGGTTCATACACAATAGTATTATTGACGTAAAATGGGTAGTCCGAAAGTATCAACAAGTATACGGGTTATTTCAGGCATCGAATATTAACCAGCAGTTAATTAAATATGTCAAATGTTTTAACTAGGACAATACATCTTCGACTTCGGCAGGACATTTCTTTCACACAGAGATGGCGTCTCACTACAACTACCACTCCCGACACCCAACCCCAGCCCAGGCACCCCGCAGGGTAAAACTGACGCCTGAGTATGAATTTAATACAAGCGTGCCCTCCTCGTGTGCGCATCGTCGGACTAACAATTTAGCGAAACATTACGTAAAATAAACATTCCTCGCCGCACCTCTCAAGCCGATATTGTCAGGTCAATCAGGCGCTATTAGTCGTGACGTCATTACACGCTACCGGAGAACATGAAAGAGGCTTGTTTGCCCGACACTCCTCAGACAACGCCCAGCTGGGACGCCCATTCGTACCCCGGGGGACTTTAGGAACGGGATAGCGCACAAGTTTCCCTGTACGTTCACCAGAAAATCATAATCCGCTTGCATAACGCGCCGTTCTATCAAGGGCGGCCTCAACTCATCCCAGCGGACGTAACAGGATCAACGTTACCATTGGGCGAGACGCCGGTGAAACGGGTAATCTGACATACTGGTAATAACTGGCGCCTCCAATTCTTGACATCTTTGTGTTAAGAAAAACATAAACGGACACGGTTGCGTAATATTGTCTTTAGTGAATTGCTTTGGCAGAACAGTCTTTACTGCATACTTAAGCTGTATCTTGTTCAGTATTCTCCACCTTTCTACATTATCTCATGAATCTAACGTTAACCCTCTAAAAAGCACAATTGGTTAATTTCGTTGAATTTTGACATGCAAATAGTTCGGAGTAGCACGAATGTCTACTGAAACGTCAACTGGTTATAATAAGCTGTGTGAAATAATTCAGTGTGTAACATGTCTATGTTTTACTTGTGAATTATTCGTAATTTAGCATAAACTACGTGTACAAATTAGACCAATAGCTCATTTCGGTTTTGATAAAATAAACAACGAATTGTTTTATTTTTTCTTTACTACAGCTCATGTAAACTTTAAAGTTAACTGGTTCGGTGAATATTTCATGACAATAGTATAAATACTTCCTTCTGTTTTCTACATCCCTATTGATCTGATAGAGGTCATAATTCAGTTGTTACCTGTGAGCAATCTTGGCTTGACATGAACTACTTACCTGTATGAGGAAGGACATGAAGTAGGGATGTAGCGATTGGGTTCCTGGTCAACGGCAGGCGGCCGCGAGAAAGAGCCGAGGTCGACTGTGTCTGGCTTGAGGACGGCGCTGTTGTGCCACAGCTCGGCCGAGTAGTTGACGTAGTTGTCCATTCTACAGACGAACACCACACAGATGTGTAGGCGACTACAGACAGGTATCATACTAATACCTAAGGCTAAGGGTATTCTATTCAACTACTACATTTCATGCACACCAGAAAGAAAGTAATCCTCAATCAAAAGGTACAATATATTTAGCTAATATGATAGCAATATTGTTTAATGTAGCTAGGTGTGTAGCATAAATGATAACCATAACAAATATACATAAAATGCACACGTACCAATACAATCATTTTGCAAAATGACTGATGACTCTGGGTCGTGTGAAAGTATGCTGTAATCGCGATGTTTCATAGTAATTGTTATTGCGACACAGTAAATACGACTTTTTTTTAGACCACAATGTGTAGGCCTCTTGTAACACGTTTTTTCTCCAAACTATGTTTTTCTGTGACTCGAATGCACTATCACCAAACGTGGAAAGGTATATAACATATTTTAGTATATAATGTGCAACAAGACAGAGCGGTGTTATATATTTCGTAATGCAGATTAAATAAAAAGAACAATCGAATATAGCATAAACACAAAAAACACTTTTAAAAGCAAAGCACCATTTTAAAATCATTAGAAGATTTAATAAATAAAACAAACAAAACTGTGACGCGAACATATAATTTTACAATTCGTCCTAAGAATATATCCATGTAATTACATACGTCGTCAGGCATATTGGCTAAAGGCGTGTCCTACCCTTCAAACAAAGTTACTTTGTTACGTTTTTACGGTGCCACATCTTCCCCAAATTAAATTATGACCTGTTTTACATTTTCAGTTACACTGTAACGACAGAGGATGTTATATAATATACAGACTCGAACCACACCATTTTTTTTCGTAATGACAAACATGTTACCCTCAAAAAGATTAATTATTAAATTAAATTACTTAGCAAGATAGAATTTTTTTGTTGTGACATTATTTTTTAAATGTCTCATTGAGTCACACTGATAATAAACGTAGTCACCCCCACGTAATAGTCGTCTGCCGCGTTTATGGACGACTGTCTCCACTCCAGTCGCCCCAGACGCCAGCGATCGGCTGCCGATATCCACACGCGCAGTGTGCCGTTGCAGGACGGTAGCGAACAAGCGCGCACGTAAATAAACACAGCCGTGAAACGTCGCCAGAATGCGACCATTTCTAATTAGTTTTAAAACGTCTTTCGAAATCGGAACGCCTCTGGTCGGTCTAACTTTACGGGCAAGAACACAAAACGTCCCGCTCCCGGAAAATGATCGCGGGGGGCGCAAGGGAAGGGCCGCGGCGTCGTGCTGTGTCTTTAATGTGCGTGAATAGACTAATGTTTTATTGCTATAAACTCATATGAATTGAAGACGAATAATAATAATAATGTGACAATGATGATAATGTTAATAATGT
Source organism: Lamellibrachia luymesi (assembly GCA_009193005.1). NCBI lineage: Eukaryota > Metazoa > Annelida > Polychaeta > Sabellida > Siboglinidae > Lamellibrachia > Lamellibrachia luymesi. Next base: position 768,555 of record SDWI01000049.1, on the reverse strand, counting down.
TGTTGATAATAATAATAATAATAATGTGACAATTATGATAATAATGTTGTTGATGATGATAATAATAATAATAATAATAATGTGACAATGATGATAATGTTAATAATGTTGATAATGATAATAATAATGTAACAATGATGATAATGTTAATAACGTTGTTGATAATAATAATGATAATGTGACATTGATGATAAGGTTAATACTGTTGTTGATAATAATAATAATAATAATGTGACGATGATAATAATGTTGTTGGTAACAATACTAATAATGTGACAATGATCATAATGTTAATAATGTTGTTAATAATAATAATAATAATGATGATGATGCCGGTGATGATGACGGTGACGACGACGACGGTGATGATGATGATGATAACACTAATAACAACTACAATAATACTAATAACACAATATCAATTATATTTTTTTATTACTTGACCAATGATAATAAAATCAACACGTCATACGACACGTTGGCCTCTCGTTTTCCTTGAACATAATTATAAAGTGCGTTAATAAACATTGCCGATTAAATGTGTTGAGATCAAAACATGAATTCGTGTTTTAATAAATAGCTCTTATGTGCATTTCGGAAAGTGCCTGCTGCAGACAATTGCGTAATGTTGAGGCCGCCGCCTTGACATTACTGTTACGGATCTGTTACGGTGACGCGGTATTATGTAACGCGTATCACGGTATTACCATCATGCATAGGGCATCTCTGTCGTGTTCACATCGACATAATGCACCCCAGTTAAACGTTCATTGCAATCGCATCTCACCCGCGCACTCAAGCGTGAAGACATTTTGAGAGCTCCAAGTGATATAAGATATTACAACAGTACGCACCGAAAAACTTAGATCACTGTACACGCTTTAAACAAATTCACCTCGAGGAAAACGTAATTCGCACAGAAACTGAACCATCGTCACCTGGCTATATAAACGATCTACGCTTTTCACTACTTACTAAATTACACAATTTAATATAGATGGCATATCTTTCAATATTGGAACAATGTTACTTCAAATCCATTTTATAAATGTTAAGGGGGACAAAATATGTGCTTCACCACCGCATCTACTAATATTAATAATATAAATATAATATGTTGACATAGTTTTTTTACCTCTCAAGAAACTGTGATTCCGAATATTCCGACTGACTCTATCGGTCTTTATCGGCGGACTAACACCCGTAGTGTTGAAGACCGAAAGAGTCGGTCGAAATATTCGAAGACATAATCACAAAACAGTTTCTTGAGAGGTAAGTACTATTTCAAATTCACATTCCAAGAAACCGGAACTCCAACCCATTTAATTATATATTAAAGATAAGTCATTATAAAAACACAAGTGCTAATCAATTGTCAACATGCCCATATACGTTCATTTGTTTGAACAAACTGTTTTGTTCGGCCGCGTAATAATCTTTGGGAAGTATCCCTAAAAATAATATTTTGTCTTATGATGTAGTAATATTTATTATTGTCTTTTATCGATCAACAGTGCAATATATCTCACCTGTGTCGCGTGTGCACGTCGGAGTTGAAGCGAAGTCCGCTTTCGTTCCGATCTCCTCCAACCCGCCCGAGTGTCGAGAGTCATGCCTCCAGCGGCGCTTAAATACCGTCTCGCTTATAATGACGTCACGCCGGCGTCCAGCGTAAGCCGAAGGCACCTTTTGTCCACAGTCAGAGACGACCAGATAGCCAGACAGCCGCCGGCAATGCCAGACAAACAGACAGCTACGGGTGTCTACTACTGGGCGGATATTGAGAGGACGGGCGTTGTGTGGCATATTAATTCGACAGCTAATTGTTTTATTAATTGCCAATAATATAGCCAATAGTATTTTCAGTATTAAATACGAGAAAAGTAAAGTTGGTGAGTTTTGACGTTAATTGTTTCTGTTCAGACATATGTAGGAATAATTATTATATTCTAAAAGTATAAGTATTTAGTCGTAATACGGAAATTGCATTTAACGACTTCAATCGAAATAACGCTTTCATTGCTCTAGCTCTTCAACATATATAATTGTGATTTAGTGTTATTGTATACTATCTCAAACGCACAGCTCTAAAGCAACATTGACCTTAAAATTAGCCAACAATACCGTCATTACTGATCACAAGGAAATAACTGTGTACATTATATTAAATTAAGTGTGTACGTTATGATAACGAAAGATTTTCAGTTTTCAGGCTGCTATTTCTCTCATTCGCGAACATCAACACTTTTCTGTGATTGCCGTAATACTTACCATGCGACACTTCACGATATCCACAAGCAAATATATCTGTATACAAATCCCATTAACTTTGGAAGTTGTATACATTCGTGCTGGTCATAAATGTTTACATAAGTAGTATATAAATTAGTCATAATACATGTGTTTCAGAAACGAAACCGCCGCTTGTTGACAGGTAACAAAACTTCTCCCTCAACATGAACCATATCAACGAAACGGGCCGATGTATGAAACTGATTATTGTCACAGCCATGGTACTTGGTGCTGTCATTCAATATCTTGATTGCTTCCTTTCAGCTCTCGAATTTGCGACGTTGGCAATAATAGTAACGTGTAGCGACGCCTTGTCTTTGTATTAAGTAACTTTGGACATTCGAAGGAAAGGCGCACGACGTTACCAACAATTGTACATAAATGTACGAGTAACGTTGCTGACAGTTGTATGTAATAACTACAAAGGGAAATTCGATTGTTCGTAGAATAGCGGGTGAATTTTGAAAAAAAGATCAACTGAGACGACCAGACCGTGGTATCGTAGATGAATCTCTGAAAGTTTGGGGTCCGAGATGCAAAGCGTCTAAGAGGTGTAGCATAACATAGGAGAAGGCAGTTGAGCCACTGGGTAAGTTGAGCCACCCGTGCTTCCCAGGAAACTACAACAGCGACAGTTACATGGTACCATCCAAATGGTTGAACATGTTATTACAACACGATTGTTGTACAATAAGTGCCATTTGTCACAACAGTTAGAAAATGTGAGTTAAAAGTATGTTTTTTAATTAAACTTGTTTGTGTGATTGTGATTAATATCTGCTGGTGTGTAAACTATCAACGCATGTGATCAGACTTTATTGTCTGTACACTTATTAATGGTTTAACCATGCACAGGAAAAAAATTATTTATCACTTCGCACATTAATGAGAAGTTAATTAAAAAAGTTTAATTGTCGAAACGGGCTAGTTGAGCCACCCCAGGCACCAGGGAGGGTTAGTTAAGCAGCGGTTATAAAAACGAAGACGAGTGTTCTTTACCCAAAAATATATCGAGGGATTCATGTTCCCGAACAAAGTGGGACATTAGACAAGGCAACATATTAGCAGTTAATTACACTGGTTGCGATTGTCTTATACATATATTAATTGTGTCAACTTAGTAATTAAGCATGTACACTTGTCAGGGACGTGTTGTGTCCATTGGGTAGATGTATTGGCTGAGTTGTTATTAAATTTAAGAATAAGGCCTACGTAAATTATACAAATAAAGCGTTTACCCAACTTACGCTATACTCTGGCTCAACTTACCCGTTAGTTAAGCCGGCTTACCAACCCTATTTGAAACAGCTGCATATCTATGCATACTAGACATATTATCTTGGTATAAAATCATCTACTAATAATCATAGTTTATGTGAGTTAAAAACAAATTACTTTTGAATATGATTGTGCCCTAGATATCTAACAATTCTGTTTTTATTTGGAAAGCACGAAGAATCGTTCAATTACACAAAACGTTTCGCGATTACAAAGAAAACACATGTAATCGCCTAGTACGGAATTACTGCAAGATGCGATATACGTTCCAATGCAGCATTTGGAATACGTGTTGATTTAACTTCAGGAGTGTTCATGTTTACATTTTAAAGGGAAACAAAAGCCGTGGTTTTCGGCCTATGCACCTACGAGAGTTACTAAAACATAACCATTTGCAACTTCAATAATAAGAATATCATGCCAGTAGTTTACTAGAAAAACCTTGTTGATCACACATCATCTTAATTTCGTGGCCCGTGCCGTACTGTTAGATAACACTACGTCACGAGTGTCAGTGTAGCAAAAGTCGTTCGCCAAATAAAAATATATTTGCATCAACCTATTCATATATTTGCGAACACGATATGGCCTTGCTGTTTGCGTCCAAACTCAACTTATGTAACCTAATTTGGCCTTTGTTTACTAAACTAGTCCTCTTTCTGACAAAATAACACGTTTATTTCAGACTATGCGTTGGTTCTGTGTAGGCCGGTCTCCTTTAATACGTCATCGGTTTCGCTGGTTAACGTGTCAGCGCTTAGTCATCTGGAGAAATGACCGGAATCTCCCAGTTTTAGAACACATTCTAAGTAAACCAATGGAGTGATATTCTTGATTTTAGTTGCACACGGCTTTTATTATAACTTTTATTATAGCATAGCCCCAAAACCACGACTTTTGTTTCGCTTTAATTGTTTAGAAGCACACACTCGATAATGTGTATCAGAATAAATCATCTGAACAGTCATCAGATTGCATTTTCATTTTCCAGCAATAATAAATGTGTCAAACACTATTTAATGATTACGACGATCAACAACAGCCTCGTGACGTTTCTTTCATGGCATCTCGCTAATACATGATTTAACACGTTTTTTATATCAATATCGTATGTTATTATCATTATTACATAATTAACTCACATTTTGGCGCGCACACGCACACCTGTACACATGCACACACGAACACACGCATACATTCATATATCCATACGCACGCATTCGCACGCATACGCCCGCACGCGCGCGCCCACACACACACACGCATACATACACATGCACAAGCATACACACACACAAACAAAGACACACACACGCGCGCGCGCGCGCGCGCGCACACACAGGCACATCCGTGTTCACCTCTTAATCCGTAATCACGCGCCTTAATAAAAAACCTTAATTTAACTTTTTAACAGCTGTCCATAATTCCAAGCTCTTTATCCCCGTTGTATGTGTGTGGTCGCCGCGACGGTAAACGATTCCCCCCACCCCCACCCCCCGCCGTAGACGCCCCGTCAATTAGCCCGCTATCATCGAATTCCCCTCCCTTTGTGCACGCACGTGCCGGGTCACGTGACAGCCGTCTATTGAATAACAATATTTAGAAACTCGATACTTACCCCGGATTTATTTTCCCCGGGGGAATGGTCGTTGGCAAACGTTGAGTACCGCGAATCGGACGGGCCGTCTCGCGACAGGCGCCCGCCGCCAGCAAACGTCAACACGCGCCCCTGCGACACGTAATGAAGCCTATAATTGTCCCGCGCTTCAAATGGAAACGTCGGCCTTAACGTAAATGGTTGCGAATAGCGTACATGAAAGGGGTGCATGCATTACCTGGATTAAACGAATCGACTACGTCGTATCTCTCAGGTGTTCGGACGAAGTTTCCACTTGTTCATTTCGCCAGTGTTGATTCAGCCGCTGTGAAACGTGTCGACTTGTTGTGGTCTTTTCATTTGCAAGACTAATTACGCATCAAAAGCCCGTGGTGGCTTTGACGAATTTACAAGGTTACGGACGGAAACATATATACTTGACGGTGGTGCTTCTTGCTTTGTGTTTCGAGATCTCTTGGTCATTAAAACCATTAAAACCTAACCGTCCCAACGTGGTAGCCTTGCAACCGCAATTAAGGAGTTCCTTCCAGTGTAAATCAATTCAACAGATTACTTATTCTCCGACTGTTCTGTTTTTCGCTGACAACAAAAGCAAATATTGAGTCAGCGTGAATAAACCACGTGTTTTCCCTTAATGGTTCCTTTACGAGGATTGAAGCTTAATTTATAATGCAATGCAGCATTGCATTGGTTACAAATCAATGTTTATGACTAGCTCTATTCTTCACACAAATGTATGTTCAGTGAGACCGTAGTCGTTAGTGAAATGGTTCTCAGACGCTCCCGCAGAAGAAAACCTGTTTACAACGCGCAACGTGAAACGTGTCCGCAGTAGACAGTTCTATCGTCTACTGGAAACAAGATGCATGAAAACGCTGCGCATTCGAGTGAAACCGCCGGTTTATCGGTGGTCTGTAGGGCCTGTGCAGAGAAGCGAGGTTCAATATCATAATCACCGATAGCCTCGAACACCCGAACCCATGGTGTAGAATTCGAATAAAACTAGAGAGTAAAACATGGCATATGTCCGGGATCGAGGTGCCCCGTTATAGACCTAGGGGAAGGATATACTTCAGTTGGATGAAGCTCGCGTCTATGATATATCACGCTCCAACAACACGAATATTTTTAATGACAGTCTCAAAATTGTGCCAATTTATGCATTATGTAGCAAATTTTTATAGGCAAAGTAACTACGTAAAATGAAAACTGTATACAAAAATTGTACTTTTCTTCTATTATGTACATCTTTTACAGCTGCTGCAAGAATTTGTTCAGCAGGAGGTATGAAACATTGACAACAAACGGAGATTTCCTCCCAAAGCAGGAGACGTTGTACCTCTGTTGAGGTCGAATAAAAAGAAGGAATTGTGAACAGTGAACACGGAGACCACTTCCAGCGTGGAACAAGTAAACATTTAGCATCAGTTCCCCAAGACGCCCTAGTAGTTGAGCTTATTAATTATCGACATTCGCCCGACCGACGCGTGTCACAAACTCGGAACGAATCTGCGCACTCGTGCGGTTTCGCGAGATGAAGTCGTTTTATGGTTTCTCGCAACATGTAAGACGTCGGTGGACTGACTGATTCCTATCGTCATGGCAGGAACTAGCCACTAATTCGAAATACATTTTCCAACTAATGTAACGTGAAATAAAACACACATCCTGTGGGAATGTGAATAATGACATAACTGTCCAATTTTAGATAATACTTGAATATTATTATTTATTATTTGTATTACAGTTTAACTAGTATAATTGGTGTTTGGTACAATGATAATTTTGCATTTGTGCGTGTGCGTGTGTGAGTATTATGCATGTATGTACCCACTACGCACACACGCACGCACGCACGCGCGCGCGCGCGCCCACACACACACACACACACACACACACACACACACACACACACACACACACACACACACACACACACACACAGTCTAAGTATTTATCATACTGTTACATGGACGGAATCTTTGTTGAAGAATATTGGACTTTTTAATATTGTTTTGCGTTGAATAATAAACAAGATCTACTATAGCTCTATATTAAATGAAGTTATTGTATGATGTGTGATTAATACCTACTGAATGCCATAAAGCGATGTATAATATATATCATGAATACATACGCTTCCACGAAGACCGACCAAGGTCAAGATCCTACAGCACCTTAATGTCATTGTTGATGTCGGTAATTGAAAAGTCGACCTACACGGATTGGATGCATCTTATACAGCTTCATTTCATTAATCACAGCACCGATGGGTCCAGGTATACAAAGATACAATCTCGTACTCTCATTTTCAATCTCTCACTATAATTCCGTCCTACTCATTCACTCAACCATTCATCCATTCATTCACTCACTCACTCACGCACCCACCCACTCACTCACTCACTCACTCACTCACCAATTCACTTACTCACCAATTCACTTACTCACTCAATCACTCACAAACGCGCGCGCGTGCATACCGTGTCCTCCCTCTCCCACCATTCCTTCCGTCTGTCCGTCCGGTACAAATATCATGTCCATCGCTGTTCCATCGTCGGTAGACAGCGTTTATATGCGTTCGAGGTGAGAGAAATTATCTGTAAAATACACTTAAAATCCTTATTTAAGCTGTGACCACACGTAGTTGGCACGGGTTATTTATCGCTTCCCGTCTACAGTTGGTCGCGGACTACCGACAGTTGGCGAACTAATCGATAAGAAGTGCACTTTTTCGAGGAAACGTTAACAACGACGATAGCTAATTAGATTACTCAAGTTCAATTCATTTTGGAAGGAAATTCCATATCAGGGGTGAGATTTAGCGGTCGCCCGGTCGCCAATGGCGCCCAAAAATGGCTTCGGGCGACTTCAATCTTTTAAAACAGTAGCCCGCATGGCGACTTGAAATATTTACGGAGCTGCATTATTTTAAACCCAGCAAAAATAAAAATAAAAGTGTTGTCCTGGCTATATCCCATTTATGTTAACCATAAATAGTGTTTTTGTGACACGTTTGACATTGCAAGAAATGTTGCCAAACCGTAGCCGAAGCGATATCAATAGGGAGCATTCATTGTATTTTTAATCAACCACATCGACGCTCAACATGTAACTGTCATTCTACACTGATATAATAACCGGTCATGTTAATAATCTTGGTGCCGCGTAGCGCCACTTTTATATATACTAGCAAAAATGTCCATCCCAGGACGGGATAACGTGGTAGCTCAGTCATGATAGCAATGTTTATTAAATGCCTCAGACCAATGTGCCATCAATACGCTCGAACGTTTTAACAGAAACAACCGCGTCACGCACGTGATGCAACGCTCGTTGCAAGTTCAAAATGTAGAAGGTCGCGTGAACACGCATGGATACTTGTGTTGGTTATAGAATAGTACACTATCTGCTTTCTACTGTCTTTTTATTGTGTATTGGGTGGGTGCGTGATTTCTACTATAATTAATATAAACCGCCCAGATGGCGCTACGTACTCTATAACGGTTTACGTACCGAAGTAGTTTCTGCGATTGTTGGAAGTTAACGTTTTACGCAGGCAGCGAACATTTGATTTACCATAAAAACCACGAAGAACCCTTGATATATGGGGTATTTCGAAAAAAAATAAAGGCGTTACGTTTCATTCGTGGGGTCGTAGATTAATCCCTGAAAGTTTGGCGCCCGAGGTGCAAGCCGTCTAGGAAAAAAACGCTAGCATAACCACATATAATTATACATACAAACATACTTAAAAAACATAAGCTATCTCGATTATAGTTAGATATATCTACATAGTGCGCGGAGGGCTTCTGGTGAATTAATCGGGAAACTGGTTAAAGTTTCTTTAAGCTAGACTAAAATAAGGTCCTGTAAAAAAATCAGCAAAACTGTTCAGTTCACAGGACCTGATGTCCTGTGACGCTTGGAGACTTTTTGCGTAAACTGTTGGTGTACCATGTTATGAAAGCAAAACAACCTGTCACATGTGTACAATTGTATACTGTATTTTATTCTGTATTATGTATCACATTGTATTGATCCTGCCTTGAAAATAAATGTTTCAAAACTGGTTTTTTTTTGTCGTTGATGTCGTTCATACATTATATCTTCAAAGTATTTACTTTCTATCATCAAAGTATTGATTAGCAAGTGGGCTACCTAAGGAGCTGCCGGGCTACTTCACTCTGCAAGGTTGGTAGCCCGACTGGTTACCTTCCATGACTTGCTAAATCTCACCCCTGCATATGCAACGGACATCTACACATTTCGTACAGTTCGATGACTGGCACATTTGAATTTCCTGATTGATTAGGCCTACGCATTTCTGTTGCAATGATTTCAATTATATACTGTGTTAGGCTCTTTATAAAGATAACCTGTGTAATAATAGTAATATAGAAATGGTAGTGCACGTAGGTAAGAACTTCTTGTATTATAGTACTGTCGAGCTGCGATTGTTGGCCTGGTCCGTGACAGTTAGTGGTGCTCTGGCCTGGTCCGTGACAGTTAGTGGTGCTCTGGCCTGGTCCGTGACAGTAAGTCGTGCTCTTGCCTGGTCCGTGACAGTTAGTGGTGCTCTGGCCTTGTCCGTGACAGTTAGTCGTGCTCTGGCCTGGTCCGTGACAGTTAGTCGTGCTCTGGCCTGGTCCGTGACAGTTAGTCGTGCTCTGGCCTGGTCCGTGACAGTTAGTCGTGCCCTGGCCTGGTCCGTGACAGTTAGTCGTGCTCTGGCCTGGTACGTGACAGTTAGTGGTGCTCTGGCCTGGTCCGTGACAGTTAGTGGGGCTATGTTGGTTTTTTTGTACTGTTGTTAAATTACTACGCGTTTGCAAATGTGAGCATTTATTAGCTCACATATTTTGGAAGAAAGCTACTGAGCTATTCTACAGTCGCTGAAAAACTAGGCTTCTTTGGAAATTCTGAACTTGTCGCTGATGGTTTCTGGGGTGCATTTATCTTACACCCTGACAGCGCTCGGGATAAACGATTGTGTGCACGCTATCACGGGGGCGAAAGGCTGGTAACTTCGGTGACGGTGGGCACTGCCTCTGACGTAGGCAAAGTCAATCGCCCTACACTTGTTTTCTATCTGGCTGTTGCTGTAGTAGGGGCGAAGATCTCGCTCGGCCGAAACATAAGTATTTTCATGAAACGTGAAACCTTACAAAAACGCCATAAACAGAGCAATAAACACGTCTTTCGTGTCTGTATGCATTCTTATATGTATATCACTAAAGTTACCTGACAATAACCATGTAAAAGTGTGAAATTATTACCTTTTTGTCAGAACGCATGTGCTTGTCAAGGTTTGTATATAACCGGATGTTGTTGTGAGCGAGAATAGCACGCGGGATTTCCATAGATCTATATAAGGTCACGCTAAGAATTGCCGTCTGCTGGCCATAGAGTTACATCATTAATAATGCCCCTATAAACTACTAACTTACTAACGGGTGTTTTATTTATGTCTGTGCTGCTGGCCCATTCTGGCCTCATTCTACACGAAATCGCGTTTGATCATGTGACCCAAAGGCAACATCACGTGCACAGTATGGCGGCTAATTGTGAAATGTTTTCTATGTCACCGATAAAAGTACTCATAAGTAATTATTTGGAGCACATTTCTTCAGTTTATTGACGCCCAATTGTTGGTTGTATGTCACAGAATACACATGTGAAACGGTTAGTGCGTATTGGTTTTAAAACTTAAGTTATTAGTTCCGTAGCCATTTGGCTACGGAACTGCCAAAACCATGCTTTAGCAAATGCCGGTGCCGACTTTCGCCCCAGAGACGAAGAGTGGGGCGGACAATTTTGCCTACCTCTGACGTAGAGTACACGAACGCTGTCAAAAGCGAGGGTGATGCAATACCATATTGACTGTAGACCTGTCGGTGGGGACCAATAAAATATCAATAGTTTGATATCCGACCGTGTCTTCTCCAGCGTCCCTCCGGCTTCATAGCTGACTGTTACGGTACGTTCTCCACTGTTCTCGTGTTCTTGTCTGGGAATAAGTTCCATGTTGTCGATCGATGCATACTCTACTATAGGTCTTGTCGAGGTATTGTAGCAGAGTTCTTTGATGACTTGGTGGCATATGCTGGTAGTGTTTCGTATGAGTTTACTATCGATTGTTACTACCACTTACTTGGTAGTTGGTACCACTAACCTCCTTCGCACTGTTCAGCTGATCTTCACACACAACAAAATGGGCGCCTTAGCAAACATAGTGGCGCCTCGTAGTGGACTATCGAAGCTGCGAACGTGCTTCCCTCTTGCGATCATTAGACTAGACAATACTGGCCTCGGTGAAATGTCAACGCTTGAGCCTAAGGCTTGGGCCTTGGCCTTCGAGTTCGACTTTGGCCGTCGTTTGTTTTTCACAAACAGTAACATCAGTCGTAGGGCAACATTCCGAAAATTGAGGACAGGTAATACATTCGAGGACCTCTGACATATTTATCGTTCCACCGTGTTGCTAACTTTGGTGCATATTTTCTTCTAATATCGCCCAGAAACACCAAATCAAATGAAGTTCTTCTTGAAGTTCTACTTCGGGGTACGAGTCAAGGCTTATAGACTCGGTGGCACTACCTTTATTGTTACAGCTGTTATCAACTATCAAGGGTTGCACTTGAAGAAACTGATGTCGTTGTCATCGGCCGAATACAGTTGCTTATGTTTCCATGTCAGTGTTAAAATAGTTCACAAAATGTACATAAAACAGGAGTTTTAAGATTGTGGATGTGATTAAGACTAGTCCTAGGGCTAGTCCTAGCACGGGCGAAATGAGTCAACTTCGCCACGTGTACCCTAATGTGCCCTTAGGGTACACGTGGCCAAGTAGACTCATCCGCCTGTGAGTCCTAGCACTGCCACTGGCTAAGCCGAGGGTTAATATTTAGGACGATGTTTCTTGGCTGCCTTAGCTGAACATCGGAACCGTATTACTGTTAAATGTAAACGCACTAACTAATAATCACCTATATGAGGCTATGTAAACAATAAATCTAAACCAAAAGAATTACCAGCTTTACGAGATCCAAGCACAACTTGATACATATAGCTGTACAATTTTAGCTGTATCTTGAAAGCCATGAATGTTTGCTTTATTATAAAGCAATTTTTTTAATGACTACTGTCACTGTATTGATTGTATTAAGGAATACATATTTGTCACAAGATTTCACAGCTACCCAGTGGTATGCTCTTCCCCTACATCATCGTATTGTATACATGTATAATTTATGTGTTGCCATATTTAATGTGCTTAAGTGCTGCATGTACTGCACATGTGCCAGTGCTTGGCTATGGAATCGCTTCATAAAATTTAAGGTAAAAACACTTCAAATTTCAATATTCATGTGTCCATGTGTCACATACTACATAGTTGCATCGGCTCTGAACTTCCAAGGCATTCCTCTAAACAGTCTGGCATGAATGCAATATCTTAACCACTTCACAGAATAATAATCTTCTTTCACCTACATACAATCAACAGCCTGATGTTTTATCTTCCTACATGCCTGCATTATGCAGAATAGCATTGCTATTTACACTTGCAGTATTCTAATCCAAATTTATTTACACCAAGTTGCAAATATGTCATTTTTTAAGCATGTAAAGTGACTCATTGACAAAAGAAAACAAGGCAAGCCAACAGAATCTTGGATGAATAACCTCATAGAATGGACTGGAATAAGATAAGCACTCCACATATATTAAGACAGACAAAAATGGAGGGAAAATGATGCAAACTCCTGGGCTGTCCCCACATACGACCAGGATATTGGAGTAAATTTAAATTGCTTGAATGTGTCCCACCATCCCACCATGAGGGGTTAAATCGGGCCATAAAATGTAATTCTGCTTACTATTCAACATACAGATCATAACATTTTTAGGTTTCTGAGGGAGCAGCATCTACATGAGGAATGGAAGTAATCAAGCGAGAAGTGTTGTTGCTCAAAGCCCCCAAAGAGGGCGCTGGTGCAGACCCATATGTTGAGGTAATGTTGGTTCACTTCATGCCCGCTGCATTTTTAGGAAGCTGATAAAAGTATGATGTATCTGCAACACCAAAAAGAAATTTCTGTTTTACTTACCTGATATATCATCTTGCTATAGCAAGCAAAATTCTCAATGCAGTCATTGGAAATAAATCGTACGCAGTGAGATTTTTATAAATTAATTGTTACGTCATGTTCTGTCCTTAGGTGCTTGAGAAGTCTGGTTTCTCCGTCAAAGTCCTGCCAGTTCTCAGCTTCAATTTTCTTCATCTTGATGAGTTGTACGATGCCCTCTCATCACCACAATCATTCTCCAGCCTCATTCTGACCAGTCCTAGGGTCGTCCAGGCCATGGAAAGGGCGCTGAAGTCAGACAACAACCAATCAGGTAGACATCTGTTTTTACATACAGCTGCACTATACAGTACCAGAGTACATACAATGGGGTAGACTGCAATATGTTGAAGCCAGTGTAAAAAAACTGTCACAAGATAGGAAGGCATTACCTAATGGGTTCCAACCAGGGTTCGCACAGGTTGCCAAAAGTCTTGAATTAGATTTTTTCTAATTGAGTACCCTTCAATGTTCTTGAATTGTACTTAATTTTCTTGAAGGCAATTTTCAAGAACATTCTAGTGCATTAGTGATTTATTGTTGTCATGAACATTATTGTCATGAACATGTTATCGAACACTTATCACTAATTTACATCATAAAAATTGGCCAATTCTTGTTAGCAATTGCAGCATTGCTGGAAGTCCCAACATCACTTCAATAATTATTGCTGGCATGTGACAAGACAGACTAACAGTGAAATTACTGAGATACAGTTATGCTTATTTTAGAATTGCTTTTTATAAATACGAAATTGAGCTTTATTCAACATTTGGTTACATATTATTTTTAAAATAACATTAACGTACACAAAATGTGCACAAAGTATGAACAAATTGTTAAAGTTTACTTTGAAGGATGGCTAAACTAGATACTTATATATCACATGCTCCATATGTTGAATGTCTTATGCTGACTGCCTACATTGTCTTGCCAGCTTGGAGCAACAGATTGAGGGACGAGTGGAGACAGATTCCAGTGTTTGCCATTGGACAGGCAACGGCCAGAGCAGGTGAGGTCTATGCACTTTTCTCACAGCAAAACATTATGGTATAATCTACTACTGAAATTTGTATTCTCGGAATCTTATGATTTTGCAGTTGCCTTAAAGGGAGTTTACAACATTGACACTTCTAATTTAGATGTACTTTAAAATTGGAATGTTAAAAGAATTCAGGCATTTTAATATATGCTAAACTCAAACTAAATCCATACCAATTTAGCAATGAAAATTGTTATAGATTCCCATTGAATATGTATATAAACTTGTATTTCCTAAGAGTTTTGGGACTATGGTATACTCGTTGTTTAAATTTGTTTAAATTTAAATAGTATATCCCAATTATATGTCTTGTTATTTTAAATTTATGTAAAAAATGTTTTCATTATTTTGTGTATAGCCATATTCTATGTGTTTTTGGCAAATTTTAGGATTAAACTTGTATCATATCAATGGACTTCTTTTCTTTCTAAATGTCAACCTTTAGTATTAGTTTTTTTATTAAGCCGCGTCATATCTTTTTTAAATTGAATAATAACTATTCCAGTTATGAAATATTTTACGAGATGGTATCTGGAAATGAGTGGGTTGCATATTTAACTGCTTGGCACCTTAACAGTGTTAACACATGTTCCCACTGAGAGTGTTAACACCTGTTGAGTTGTTAACATGTGTGTTTAATTACTGTGTTACAGCTGAGAAACTGGGTCTGCAGACCCGGGGTGAGAACACAGGCAACGCTGTCACACTGGTGCCACAGATACTGCAAGGTACAACTACATGGCATCATCATCTCCTAGTGAAGACATCCAAGTGAATACTATGTACTCAATACAGATATTGCAAGGTACAACTCTGTGGCATCATCATCTCCTAGTGAAGACACCCAAGTGAATACTACGTACTCAATACAGATACTGCAAGGTACAACTCCGTGGCATCATCATCTCCTAGTGAAGACACCCAAGTGAATACTACGTACTCAATACAGATACTGCAAGGTACAACT